>OX459103.1:3423700-3693700 GCA_949775045.1 Metridium senile | reverse complement strand
AGCCGCTTGAGTACGAACTGAAACACCTCTAAAAGTCGTAAAAACGCGCATAAATATTGATATTCTATATAGATCTAATTGGATATTTTGGAAAATATTTATATTTAATTTTTTATAATTTTTCTTAATTTTTTAAAACATAAAAAAATTTATAAAAAATTAAATAAAAGCAATTACCACAATGTCCAATTAGATCTATATAGATATTATATATATCAATATTTATGCAAGTTTTCATGACTTTTGATGGTGTTTCAGTACTAACACAAGCGGCTCATTTAAACATCCACGACCTAGCAGTCACGTGACTCGGTTTCCATGGCAACCAAGAGTCTTAAATTTCTTCAATTGACAAAAGACATTCGGCTGGCCAAGTTTCATGACGATTCATTGTAAATTGGCCAAGATATGCTTAAACAGTCAATCAGGAAGGGAGGGAGGGAGGGAGGGTGGGATGGTGGAAGAAAGGATGGAAAACAAGAAGGAACAATCTCGAAGGAATCATTGTTTATTTGTTGCTAAGAAACTATGTGTTGACAATATTGATGTTGCTAAGATACTATGTGTTGACAATGTTGATGTTACTACGTATCCCATGTGATATATATCAAAGAATAGAGCACTCGACGTCTTCAAATTCTAATGAAGAACTTCAAACTGTCAGCTTTATATATATTGTGTCCTTTGGATGTCCATTATAATATTATTAAATGATAAAAGCTATGCAATAATGTAATTCTAGGTTTTACAACTTCTATTGTAATTGAGACTTACCTCAGAATTAGGTCGAAATGCTTTCGTGGGTTTTGCTAGCTATCAGTAGCAGAACTATATTTGAACAACTCTCGTCTTCCAATTCTAATGAAGAACTTCAAACTGTTAGCTTTATATGGGTCATTCCACATGAGACATTGAAATAATGAAAATTTGACAACATTAAAAAGCGTGCTCCAAAAAGAGAGTTAACTGACTAAGGTTCTCATTGTGATTTTACTGTAATATTATCTATTCTATTTGATATTTACTAAGCAAATTAGGCAATTTTCTTATATTTGACTTACTGAATTTGCCATTTGTAATGTCCGTCACGTTTCTTGTAATGTCCGTCACGCTAAATATTCCCTTTTTTTTTTAAATGTAAAAAAACAACTAAAAAATATAGGTCTTCAGTAAGAAAACTTAACCTATAACCAAATGCTAAAAAGCAATTGTTTGCTATAAACTTCTCACAATTCACAGGAATTTCACTTCTAATTTACCCAACTGGAATTAGTGGTAGTTTTAGCTGTAATGTCCGTCACGGTCCTTTTGGACAAAAAACTGACAAGTCGAAAATTATTTCTGAAAACTTTTTTCATGCAAATTGTAGACAAGGTTCTAAGACAGTTGTGTGAAAAAATAAATTGTAAGATAATGCAACTGTGTATGAAACACAAGCTTATTTAGGTCTGTGAATGTAATGTCCGTCACGGTGGAATGGCCCATATATATATTCTTTCTTTTGGATGTCCATAATTGGTTAATAGCTTTGTTTTTTGAAGTTTAACAAAGGATTACTTTAACAAATTTTAATTAGTTTCGTCCTAGCCTCGCTCCCCATTGTTATATTAGCTACACACGGTGAGATTTGTCGCAATACTTTCAATCCTTTCAGGCCTCTCTGCTGTTTTCTTTGCTTTTCACGTGTGATTTAACTATGTACTCTTATTCAGTTCCTTATATGGCTAATCTTTCTTTCTGGATCCATCGGTTAATACGATGTACAGTAGCAGAAGGGAAAGGGGGTGGAGGCCTGGGGGAGGGGTGGTTGGGAATTTACTCCCATATATTTGCTACACGGCCTTGCTATCTTCAACAGGGTATTCATGTTTACCTAATATGTCTTGAACATGATCTAGAATAATGAAAGAAAGATCGTATGTTTCTTGTTTTTGTATGTATTAGGAAGGACACTGATCGATTTTTATAGAAACATTTGCAACAGAGAGCTTCACTCTCTGGCAACACTAAAATAAAACACTAAAATTATAACACTAAAATAGGCACATCTTTCGATTTGTCTTGAATAGAATGTGTGACTTTTGATATCTAGTGTCTTGAATTGGGTCAGGCTTTAAGACCTCTGACGTCATGTACCTGTCCAAAGCCAACACGCTACCCCCTCCCCCAGGAGCTGCACAGCATACATTATCGTTAGTGACCAAACTCTGTAATATGCTTGTTATAAAGTAAGTATGAATTATGAATGAGAAACAAATAGAAACGATAAGAATAGAATTGAGACTAGTAAAATATATTCAAATATCATAAAAGGTTTTTGGGAAATACAGGCAAGAACGGTTTATGGAAGTATAGATAATAAGAAAAGGAATAGAAACTAGTAAAACCACATTCAAATATCATAAAAGGTTTTTGGGAAATACAGTCAAGAACGGTTTATGGAAGTATAGATAATAAGAAAAGGAATAGAAACTAGTAAAACCACATTCAAATATCATAAAAGGTTTTTGGGAAATACAGGCAAGAACGGTTTATGGAAGTATAGATAATAAGAAAAGGAATAGAAACTAGTAAAACCACATTCAAATATCATAAAAACGTTTTTGGGAAATACAGGCAAGTAAGGTTTATGGAAGACAGATGATAAAAAAAGGATCGAACGAAGGAAGAGAGGAAAGAAGAGAGAGAAAAGGAGGAGAAAGCTAAGGAAGGAAGGGAGGGTGGGTTGGTGGAAGAAAGGATGGAAAACAAGAAGGAACAATCTCGAAGGAATCATTGTTTATTTGTTGCTAAGATACTATGTGTTGACAATGTTGATGTTACTACATATCCCATGTGATGTATATCAAAGAATAGAACACGCGCGCGCGCGTGCTGGGATCAGCTTTACGAGTTATAATCATTGAGTCTACAAGAATAACACTAGTAAGTTATGACAAAGAACTAGAAAACGCGCGCGTGCAGCTGTGTGCAGTTATAAATCACGCTGGGATCAGCTTTACGAGTTTTAATCATTGAGTCTACAAGAATAACACTAATAAGTTTTGACAAACAACTAGAAAACGCGTGCGTGCTGTGTGCAGTTATAAATTACGTGGCATGCAATTAGCAAAACACGAGTGAATTGTTCTCTTCGCGTTGATACTTTACTACAATCTTGGACATAAATAGTTGGCACTCGCTGTAAATGCTTGATACTATCTATTTCACAACCATTTTCTCCCCTCCCTCCCTCCCCCACCCCTGAACATTGTTGATATTCCTGAGTGAGATAGAAACACCTTCAGGGAACACAACATTGCATTGAAGGGGGAAGGGGGTATCAAAATACGATCGTTCGATTGATATTAGCTACAAAAAATGCAAAACAAGTTTTCAAACAGTGTCAACATTTATGTCCAAGATTGTAGGTTTATTGTCTTGTCTTATCTATCTGATGTACAAGTTTGTGTGTGGGTTGTCTACGCCTTGTTTGTGATTGGCTTGATTCATTCCACATGGATCATGTATAGGCCATCTTCTATTATCACATTTATCAAAGTAATACAAATACTTGGATGTAGACTTGGCAAGTAGGCTATATCCGCATAACATTTTGACGAATTCCCCTGGTATCTCATTGCACAATGGACTATTATACACAACTTGTTTAATGAATCTACAGTTCAAACTACCCTCCGTCTTAGTGACAAGACTCCCAGCACCAGGCAGACATGCAACCCAGTTGTTGATATTCGATTTAACAAGGAATTCACTGCCAATTTCTCGCCACATATTGAGGTCCATAGCGTTCATGTCACTTTCGTTCTGAGGCGGGGTGTTGGACTCTTCGTTCTGGCCAGTGGTAAACATGTTCATTGGCATTGGTTTAACATAATTCCCTTTGTTTTTAAAATCGTTATACATACTGAATGTAAAAGCCCAGACTAGTGTCCAGCCTCCTCCGTCCGTGTCCATATCACAGTAGCCTAGAAAAGGGGGCCACGGACCACTAATGTCCACGTCCAACCAGTATTTGCCCGAGGGTAACCATGGGAAGGTTTGGGATAAAACTCGACAATTTTGGGCTGGTAGTTCGGGTATCTGTCCTGAGGAATTGGTGAATTCTGGAAGAAGAAAAACCTCTTAATAATTGACCTGCGCAGTAAGAGATTGTTTGGCTTATTTCAAAATTAGATTTCTCTGTCAAAGCTGCAGTCCACCCTCTGAATCTTGCAAAGGATGTCGGTAATCTGAACCTAATTTTTGATTCATTAAATGTTTAAAAATAATTAATTGTTTCATCATCTTCCACTGCATCACCTTGTAATGGTCATATAACACAAACAAGTACAACCAAAATATAATAATAATAATAATAATAATAATAATAATAAAGCACTTTATTTCAATAGGGTAACTAGAATTAGACAAGTAATTTTCATCTAGGCCCTACATGATATGATATGAATAAATCGATAAAAAGAGAAGAAATGCAGACATCATTTTCATGCTTCATATTGCAGTGTGGACTTAGCTTTGATTGCCAAAAAGATTGTTCAATTGGATACATTATGGTGACAGTAACACGATAGCGAAGACGATAATGATATCAATATCGATAAGGATGATTATTACAATAACGATAACGATAATGATAACGATAAAAATAACGATAGTGATGATGATAACGATAACGATAACGATAAATATAACGATAGTGATGATGATAACGATAACGATAATGATAAATATAACGATAGTGATGATGATAACGATAACGATAAAAATAACGATAACGATAAAAATAACGATAGTGATGATGATAACGATAACGATAACGATAAATATAACGATAGTGATGATGATAACGATAACGATAACGATAAATATAACGATAGTGATGATGATAACGATAACGATAAAAATAACGATAGTGATGATGATAACGATAGTGATGATGATAACGATAACGATAACGATAAATATAACGATAGTGATGATGATAACGATAACGATAATGATAATGATAACGATAAAGATAAAAATAACGATAGTGATGATGATAACGATAACGATAATGATAATGATAACGATAGCGATAAATATAACGATAACGATAGTGATGATGATACTCGGCGATAGCAAACAATAATGATAACGACGATGATAAGAAAAAATGATGACGATGATTACAGACGATCATGATCGTTAATTTGTTACGATAACACATACCTTGTTGCTGGAAAGGATTCAAAAAGTACGATGATTCAGAGTCGCTTGTCATGTTATCAGGTCGTAAAAGATGAGAAGAGTGGCTGAGCTCGCACACACCTTTCGAGGCGTAATAGTTGACACTCGAGCAGAAGACGTTTTCTTCACACGCTTGAAAACACTCGAAGTAACTCTTTACTCCATTGATGACCTTATATACGAAGCCTTTCAGGGCTTTGCCTGGTATAGATTCGATGGATTCGAAGAGAGTTTGGTCCTGACAAAGAACTAAATGACAGAGGATACCAATCACGACCAAACTTAGAATCAGGCGTTGGCTGATGTGACGCTGGTTTCTTTGAAGAGACATCTACAGATAGATAGAAAAATCCATCATTATTATTATGATTTTGAGAGCTTACCATCGGCTAGTTGAAAGTTTTCTATAGCGGGCTTCAAAGATTTCTCAACAAATTTCAAAACCAAACATTATAAAAAATTAGCCTTCGACATGTTAAATGAGTTCGCAATACTATTATTAAAGAAATAAAGTAAGATGTAACGTGAAAGTATAATGTTAGGTTTTACTAACAACTTTTAGTGAAATGAAAACTTACCTCAGAATTGGAGAAATGTTTTCTCGGTTTTACTCAAGCTAGTGATCGTAAGACAGAGCTCGCGTAATCACATCAACAACTCCACTGTTGTCAATTCAAATGAAGAACTTCAAACTGTTAGCTTTATATATATTGTTTCCTTTGGATGTCCATAATTAGTTAATAGCTTTGTTTTCTTAAGTTTAACAAAGGATTACTTTAACAAACATTAATTTTCGTGTTAGAATTCCTGCTGTTACGCTAAAAACATTTACAGGCTACACAGAGAAAACAATATTTCTCTGTTTATTAAATACTTTTGAATCCTTTAGGTCTTAGGTCTCCATCAGAAGTGAATAACAAGAAGTATCCTTCTGAATAATAGGCATTAGTTTACACACAATTCACAACCTCATAAGAACGCGCGCTCTCATTGGTTCGATGATCTCGGGGTGTTAGATCATAAGAATTTTCATTTCTTTATTTTTTTGTTCGGTTGTGAATTGTGTATATACTAAAACAATTATTGAACTTTGCTTTCGGCGAATAATAGTTAAATATCACGTATCAAGAGAGTCTCAACAGATTAACCATCAAGCTCCCGAAATAATAATCTGTAAAACATGTTTTCTCTCGTCTTTTTTTAGTCCTATTTTTACAAAGTTTACAATGATACAAAAGAAACTGTTCTAATTACATGCACATATTACGAGATTTACAAGAATTGGTCTTCTAATAAACAATATTTACCAATTCTTTGTTTAGGTATGTATTTATTATTTTATTTACATGGAAGTCCGTTGAGGTTTGAAAAGTATACGATATTTTTTCAAATTTCTGTCTATGCTAGCAGTGATTTATTTATTGCAATATAATATGCTATTCTTTCATATTGCCTTCAAGCTTACTAACTAATTAATTTTTTCCCTGTTAAAACTCTCATGAAAATATCGAGAAAGGGTCTTGATCATTCAATGTATTCAAAGAAAATCCTGTAACGTGAAATACGGCCAAAAATATCTACCACTAGTGTAATTTGTAAAAATTAATAAGTAATTTTCTCAACCTTGTTTCTTGGAACTTTTCCGTCCGCTTTTGGGAGGGACGAGGTTGTAATATTCTTATATTGATATTTAGTTCTCTTATTTCTTCAAAAAAGTAGATATTTACCGTCACTATTTTTATTATAGTTACTATTTTCTTGGCTTTTCTCGTTTGAAAATTGTTTAGTTTTCAGCAGTACTACGTATTCATAACTATCCTGCTGTCTTCATTATTCCTATGTAACTTTCTTTCAAGATCAATTGTTTTTTTAATTCGATGCTCCACAGCATTCATAGTTAATGAGCAAGCTCGATAATTAGATGGTTGTTACGAAGGGATGAAATATGAATAACAAAAAAATTGAAATAATTAAAATAGAATTGAGCTAAGTAAAATATATTTATTGAAACATTTGGAAAAAAGTAGGGAATAAGGAGTAGAAATATTTAAAGAAGAAAGAAAAGGAAAGGGGAGGAAAGAAAGGAGGAGAAAAGGAAGGAGGAAGAAAGGAAGGAGCAGGAAAGGAAGGAGCAGGAAAGGAATGAAAGGAAGGAAGAAAAAGTGAGAAGAAACAGTAACTACGGAATGTATATTTATTTGTTGCTAAGATGGTATGTGTTAACAAAGTGTCAGTCGCGTATCCCACGTTATATGATATTAAAGAAGTAGTAATTAATACAAACGCGTGCGCTTATTGTGCGCAGAGCAAGAAAGTTTATTAATAATGAATACTGAGAAGCTGGAGGCGTGAAGCAGAGTGCTTCTCAACATACCTCTCGAGAGTTCTGACATCTGCAAGTGCTTCATAAAGGCACACAGCATTGCAAGTAAGTTTCTATCATTCTTTCTTTAAATACAAATGGACATATTTGATCAACATGCAAATGTGTGTGCATGCTGTGTCCTATTATAAAGCACGCTGCTTATATCCAATCAGAATGCATGATGTTACAAAGTTGTTTCTAAGGGTTGTTTTTATTTGCTAGTCGTTAGTGTTGCTATAGCTAAGGTAATATTTTCCTTGGTAGGTTTATTGTCTTGTCATATCTATCTGATGTACACGTTTGTGTGTGGGTTGTCTACGCCTTTTTTGTGATTGGCTTGATTCATTCCACATGGATCGTGTGTTGGCCACCTATAATCATCACATCTATTAAAGGCATACAAAACCTTGGATGTAGATTTTCCAATTAGACAATATCCGCATGGCCTGCTGGCGAGTCGCCCTGGTATCTCCATGCACGTTGGACGATCATACACAACTTGTTTAATGAATCTACAGTTCAAACTACCCTGCGTCTTAGTGACAAGACTCCCAGCACCAGGCAGACAGGCAACCCAGTTGTTGATATTCGATTTGACGAGGAATTCACTGCCAATTTCTCGCCACATATTGAAGTCCATAGCGTTCATGTCACTTTCGTTCTGAGGCGGGGTGTTGGACTCTTCGATGGCAATGTCATACATACTCTTTGGCACTGGTTTAACATAATTCCCTACGTTTCTAAAATCGTTGTACATACTGAATGTAAAAGCCCAGACTAGTGTCCAGCCTCCTCCGTCCGTGTCCATATCACAGTAGCCTAGAAAAGGAACCAACGGACCAGTCATGTCCAAATCCAACCAGTATTTGCCCGAGGGTAACCATGGGAAGGTTTGGAGCAACACTCGACAATTCTGACCTGGTAGCTCGGGCCGTAACCCTGAGAAGTTGGTTAAATCTGGGAAAGGAAAGAAATTGAGTATTAGCCACCATTGAAGGAGGTTGTTTTCAGTATTTGTTTGTTTTCTATTGGCCCGTATGGATAATAGCATTGATAATAGTAAAAACAATGACGATGATAATAGCGAAAATGATAACGCAAAAATATTGATAATGATGACGATAGCAATAACCATAGCAACAACGACTACGACTTCGACAAACATAACGATGATGATAGCGATAATGATAACGATATTAAACGATAATGATAATGATAACGATAACGATAATGATAATGATAACTGTGATGATAACGATAATGATAACTGTGATGATAACGATAATGATAACGATAATGATAACGATAATGATAACTGTGATGATAACGATAATGATAACGGTAATGATAACTGTGATGATAACAATAATGATAACGATAATGATAACGGTAATGATAACGGTAATGATAACGGTAATGATAACGATAATGATAACTGTAATGATAACGATAATGATAACTGTAATGATAACGGTAATGATAACTGTGATGATAACTGTGATGATAACAATAATGATAACGGTAATGATAACGGTAATGATAACGGTAATGATAACTGTGATGATAACGGTAATGATAACTGTGATGATAACGGTAATGATAACTGTGATGATAACGGTAATGATAACGGTAATGATAACTGTGATGATAACGGTAATGATAACTGTGATGATAACGGTAATGATAACTGTGATGATAACGGTAATGATAACTGTGATGATAACGGTAATGATAACTGTGATGATAACGGTAATGATAACTGTGATGATAACGGTAATGATAACTGTGATGATAACGGTAATGATAACTGTGATGATAACGGTAATGATAACTGTGATGATAACGGTAATGATAACTGTGATGATAACAATAATGATAACGGTAATGATAACTGTGATGATAACGGTAATGATAACTGTGATGATAACGGTAATGATAACTGTGATGATAACGGTAATGATAACTGTGATGATAACGGTAATGATAACTGTGATGATAACGGTAATGATAACTGTGATGATAACGGTAATGATAACTGTGATGATAACGGTAATGATAACTGTGATGATAACAATAATGATAACGGTAATGATAACTGTGATGATAACGGTAATGATAACTGTGATGATAACGGTAATGATAACTGTGATGATAACGGTAATGATAACGGTAATGATATAACTGTGATGATAACGGTAATGATAACTGTGATGATAACGGTAATGATAACGGTAATGATAACTGTGATGATAACTGTGATGATAACGGTAATGATAACGGTAATGATAACTGTGATGATAACGGTAATGATAACTGTGATGATAACGGTAATGATAACTGTAATGATAACTGTGATGATAACGGTAATGATAACAATAATGATAACGATAATGATAACGATAATGATAACGGTAATGATAACTGTGATGATAACTGTGATGATAACGGTAATGATAACGGTAATGATAACTGTGATGATAACGGTAATGATAACTGTGATGATAACGGTAATGATAACTGTAATGATAACTGTGATGATAACGGTAATGATAACAATAATGATAACGATAATGATAACGATAATGATAACGGTAATGATAACTGTGATGATAACGATAATGATAACTGTGATGATAACGGTAATGATAACTGTGATGATAACGGTAATGATAACGGTAATGATAACTGTGATGATAACGATAATGATAACTGTGATGATAACGGTAATGATAACTGTGATGATAACGATAATGATAACTGTGATGATAACGGTAATGATAACTGTGATGATAACGGTAATGATAACTGTGATGATAACGGTAATGATAACTGTGATGATAACGGTAATGATAACTGTGATGATAACGGTAATGATAACTGTGATGATAACGGTAATGATAACTGTGATGATAACGGTAATGATAACTGTGATGATAACGGTAATGATAACTGTGATGATAACAATAATGATAACGGTAATGATAACTGTGATGATAACGGTAATGATAACTGTGATGATAACGGTAATGATAACTGTGATGATAACGGTAATGATAACTGTGATGATAACGGTAATGATAACTGTGATGATAACGGTAATGATAACTGTGATGATAACGGTAATGATAACTGTGATGATAACGGTAATGATAACTGTGATGATAACAATAATGATAACGGTAATGATAACTGTGATGATAACGGTAATGATAACTGTGATGATAACGGTAATGATAACTGTGATGATAACGGTAATGATAACGGTAATGATATAACTGTGATGATAACGGTAATGATAACTGTGATGATAACGGTAATGATAACGGTAATGATAACTGTGATGATAACGGTAATGATAACTGTGATGATAACGGTAATGATAACGGTAATGATAACTGTGATGATAACTGTGATGATAACGGTAATGATAACGGTAATGATAACTGTGATGATAACGGTAATGATAACTGTGATGATAACGGTAATGATAACTGTAATGATAACTGTGATGATAACGGTAATGATAACAATAATGATAACGATAATGATAACGATAATGATAACGGTAATGATAACTGTGATGATAACGATAATGATAACTGTGATGATAACGGTAATGATAACTGTGATGATAACGGTAATGATAACGGTAATGATAACTGTGATGATAACGATAATGATAACTGTGATGATAACGGTAATGATAACTGTGATGATAACGATAATGATAACTGTGATGATAACGGTAATGATAACTGTGATGATAACTGTGATGATAACTGTGATGATAACGGTAATGATAACGGTAATGATAACGGTAATGATAACTGTGATGATAACGGTAATGATAACTGTGATGATAACGATAATGATAACGATAATGATAACTGTGATGATAACGGTAATGATAACTGTGATGATAACTGTGATGATAACTGTGATGATAACTGTGATGATAACGGTAATGATAACGGTAATGATAACGGTAATGATAACTGTGATGATAACGGTAATGATAACTGTGATGATAACGATAATGATAACGATAATGATAACTGTGATGATAACGGTAATGATAACTGTGATGATAACTGTGATGATAACGATAATGATAACGATAATGATAACGGTAATGATAACTGTGATGATAACGATAATGATAACTGTGATGATAACGGTAATGATAACTGTGATGATAACGGTAATGATAACTGTGATGATAACGGTAATGATAACTGTGATGATAACGATAATGATAACGGTTATGTTAACGATTATGATAACGATAATGATAACTGTGATGATAACGGTAATGATAACTGTGATGATAACGATAATGATAACGGTTATGTTAACGATTATGATAACGATAATGATAACTGTGATGATAACGGTAATGATAACTGTGATGATAACGATAATGATAACGGTTATGTTAACGATTATGATAACGATAATGATAACTGTGATGATAACGATAATGATAACGATAATGATAACTGTGATGATAACGATAATGATAACAATAATGATAACGATGATAATAACGATAACGATAATAATAACGATAATGATAACGATAACGATAATGATAACTATAATGATATGGATAATAGCACGTATTGATAATAGCATTGATGATAGTAAAAACAATGACGATGATAATAGCGAAAATGATAACGCAAAAAATTGATAATGATGACGATAGAAAAAAAAAAAAGTATTGTATTGTATTGTATTGTATTGTATTGTATTGTATTGTATTGTATTGTATTGTATTGTATTGTATTGTATTGTATTGTATTGTATTGTATTGTATTGTATTGTATTGTATTGTATTGTATTGTATTGTATTGTATTGTATTGTATTGTATTGTATTGTATTGTATTGTATTGTATTGTATTGATAGCGATAACCATAGCGACAACGACTACGACTAAGACTGCGACAATGATAATGATAATGATACTGATAACGAGAAGAATAAGAATAACGGCTATGATAAAGATATCGACGATTACAGACGATCACGATCGTTAACTTATTACGATAACACATACCTTGTTGCTGGAAAGGATTCAAAAAGTACGATGATTCAGAGTCGTTTGTCATCTTATCAGGTCGTAAAAGATGAGAAGAGTGGCTGAGCTCGCATACACCTTTCGAGGCGTAATAGTTGACACTCGAGCAGAAGACGTTTTCTTCACAAGCTTGAAAACACTCGAAGTAACTCTTTACTCCTTTGATGACCTTATATACGAAGCCTTTCAGGGCTTTGCCTGGTATAGATTCGATGGATTCGAAGAGAACTTGGTCCTGACAAAGAACTAAATGACAGAAGATACCAAGCACGACCAAACGTAGAATCAGGTGTTGGCTGATGTGATGCTGGTTTCTTTGATCCGCCATCTACGGAAGAATATAACTATATATTACTTACTCACTTGCTTACTAATTTGCTAGTTTACTTACTTACTTACTTACTTACATACTTGCTTATTTGCTTACTTGCTTTCTTGCTTACTTGCTTTCTCACTTGCTTGCGTGATTGCTTGCTTACTTACTTACGTACTTGCTTACTTACTTACTTGCTTATTACTTGCTTGCTTATCATTTGCTAACTTGCTTGCTTGCTTGTTTGCATATTTGTTTGCTTGTTTGCTTGCTTGATTTCCTGCATGGCTGCTTACTTACTTACGTACATATCATGCTTACTTGCTTGTTTGCTTGCTTACTATACTAACTTGCTTGCTTGCTTACTAGTTTACTAGCTTATACTTGCTTGCTTGTTTGCTTGATTACTTGCTTACTTGCTAACTTGCTTGCTTGCTTTTTGCCTTATTTGCTTGCTTGTACATTTTTTAAAGTTTAAAAAAACTTAAATGACATTTAACAATATATAATAAAACTCACCTGTATGAGTTAAAGAGTAGCTTCTTTGGTTCAATTCAGACTACCAAGTTAATCTCGAAGATGTGATCCCAACTGAAGAACATTGTTATGTGTGCCGTGTGTTTAAACACTATTATATAGATCCAATCTAGTACTCGATTGCTTTTAATGGTTTTAATTGAAGAATATCAAACTGTTCATTTTATATTGCTCCTTTAGTTATCTAAAATTTATTCATAACTTTATTCAGTTATAAAATGTAATAAAGGAATGCTTTGACAAGTTTTAATTTTCGTCTTTGCCTCCCTACTGTTAAGCTTGAAACAGTTTACTGTGCACAATGAAGGAAATAACTCTGTTTATTTACAAGCGAAACCGTTGCTTTGCAACTAGTAAATTAGGAATTTTCAATTTGATTTTGAGGTTTTCTAATTGATCAACAATTTGTAGAAGTATTTACAGTGCACAATGAAGGAAATTACTGTGTTTATTTACAAGCGAAACCGTTGCTTTGCAACTAATAAATTAGGAATTTTCAATTTGATTTTGAGTTTTTCTCATTGATCAACAATTTGTAGACAGAGTCGAGACAGGTGTGTCCAGAGGAAGGTTACGCTAGAAGCATCTACAGTGAACAATGAAGGGAATTACTCTGTTTATTTACAAGCGAAATGGTTGCTTTGCAACTAGTAAAGACATTTTGTTTTTGGGATTTTCTAATTGATCAACAATTTCTATTTGTATATACAGAGGTGAGACAGGTGCGATCAGAAGAAGGAAGGAAGGAAGGAAGGAAGGAAGGAATACTATAAGTGTAATATATTCTTTAGAATTTGTCTACAGAACCACGAAATGATAAATTGATATTGTTGAGTAAAATTGTGTAAAATTAATAACTTTCTCATGCTGTGCCTGTAATACTATCATGAAAATAGGTAATTGTTTATTTTGGTCCTCTAAAAAATATAAATTAAAAAGAATATTGTCTGTTAGAGGGATTTCATGGCAGCAATGTTTGTGGGAAAGTCTACAAATTAAAGTGTTTGAATGACAAAGGATTTTAGTTCCCTTGAGAGAAAAGCGCCCAGTGGCGGATCTAGGAATATTTTAGGGGGGTGAATGTGGAGCGTATATTTTGGTATTTGTGCATTGTTCATATGTCACTCATCAAATAAAACCAAAAAAAAGGAGAGAACGGAGCAAAAATGGGGGGTGGATAGCCACCCTATTCACCACCCCTAGATCAGCTTGCTTTGACCACGGCAAACATGGCTGCCATGAAACTAAAAGGAATATTGTCTGTTAGAGCGATTCAAGGCAGCCTTGTTTGTGGGCAAGTACAAAAGAAAGTGTTTGGATGACAACGGAAAGAAAAGCTGCATTGTTTTGACCACAAACATGGCTGCCATGAAATCCCTCTCTCTCAATATATATATATGAAAACGACAAATAATTAATTTCCAAAATAAAGTTTGTTTTTAATTTTGTATAACCTTTTAAACTAAAAGAGCAAAACTATTTTTACATGTATTCAATATAGCTTTATATATTTGTATATATAATATAGAAAATACAACTATTTTTGAAAAGTTGACTGAGACTTTATTACATGACGTAACGTTACGTCACCTTACGTTAAATGAAAACTAGTGAGTAAACTAGTTTAAGCTGCGTTGGTGTTTGATATAAACGATAGGTAATATAATGAAATTTGTAACACCGTAAAAAATGTTAACTTAACTTTAATGACGTTTCGAGCTTTAACCCTTTGAAGTAAAAGAAGGCGACGTAGGGCTAAAGCTCGAAACGTCAGTAAAGTTAAGTTAACATTTTTACGGTGTTAAAAATTTCATTATAGTACCTATGAGCTTACGTTATATTACATTACGCTACGGTTCGTAACGTTACCGTGAATTACCTCATATTACTTCACTTAATTCCACGTAACGTTAGCATTACGTTACGTTACAACACGTATCGTGACGTGACATTACTTGACACGTAACTTTACGTTACGTAACATTATATTAGGTTACAGTACGTAACATTACCTTGCATTACTTCTCCATACATCACGTAACGTGACGTGACATTACTTCACACATAACTTTACGTTACGTAACATTATATTAGATTACAGTACGTAACATTACCTTGCATTACTTACGTGATGACGTGACATTACTTCACACATAACTTTACGTTACGTAACATTACATTACGTTACGTTACGTTACAGTACGTTACATTACTTACGTGATGACGTGACATTACTTCACACATAACTTTACGTTACGTAACATTACATTACGTTACAGTACGTAACATTACGTTACATTACGTTATATTACATTACAGTACGTAACATTACGTTACATTACAGTACGTTACTTCAACTAATGCCACATAAGGATACGTTTACGCATTACTTCACGTTACATCACGTAAAGATGGGAGGGAAGGGAGGTGGAGACAAGGAAGGAGGAGGAAAAGAAGTAGGAGAAAAGAAGGTGGAGGAAATAAAGGAGGGGGAAAAGAAGGAAAAAGAAAGAAAGGAGGAGGAAAGAAGGATAGAGAAAAAGAAGGAGGAACAAAGGAAAGAGGAAGAATATGGAAGAAGAAAAGGAAGAAGAAAGAAAGGAAGGAGGAGGAAAGCAGGGAGGAGGAAAGGAAAGAGGAGGAAGGGAAAGAGGAAGAATATGGAAGAAGAAAAGGAAGAAGAAAGAAAGGAAGGAGGAGGAAAGCAGGGAGGAGGAAAGGAAAGAGGAGGAAAGGAAATAGGAAAAGAAGGAGGAAATTAAAGGAAGTAGGAAGAAAGGAAGGAGAAGGAAAGGAAGGAGAAGAAGAAGGAAGACAGGAAGGAAGGAAGAAGGAGAAAAGGAAGAAGAAGGAAAGAAGGGATGAGGAAAGGAAGGATGAGGAAAGGAAGGGGGAAAGGAAGAAGGGGCAAAGGAAGGAGGAGGAACGGAGGAAGTAAATGAACGAAGAAAAATCAAGAAGGAACAGTCACTACGGAACATTTATTTATTTGATACTAAGATGATACGTGTTAACAAAGTTTATATTCCCACGTATCCCACGTTATACATATTAAAGAAATAGTAATTACAGTGCGACTACTGAAACCGGGGCCACCCAAACAAATTTCAAAATAAATAGTTTTTGAGATCAAACAAAAAACTTGTAGAGAGTTCTCACAGGCTAAGATGTTTCTTATTCAATCTTTATCTATTTCCTTCACAAATAATGAAAATTATTAGCATTTTAAGCAAAAAAGTCAAACATTTGTCTTGTCATTTTCTCGATCGTGATTGGATAATCATGTTTTGGTGGCCCCGGTTTCAGTAGTCACACTGTAATACAAACGCGTGCGTTTGTTGTGTGCACTTCTATAAAACTCGCGTGGATTGGCAGAATAAGAGTTTAGTAATACTGAAGAAGTGCTTCTCAACTCTTCTCGAGCGTTCTGACATCCCAAAGTGTTGTGACATCTTGGAGTATTCTGACATATCCTAGTGCTGTGACATCTCCAAGTGTTCTGACATCTCCAAGTGTTCTGACATCTCCACTGAAGTGTTTTGACATCTCCAAGTGTGCTGACATCTCCAAGTGTTCTGACATCTCCAAGTGTTCTGACATATCCTAGTGCTGTGACATATCCTAGTGCTGTGACATCTTCAAGTGTGCTGACATCTCCTAGTGTTCTGACATCTCCAAGTGTGCTGATATATCCTAGTGTTGTGACATCTCCACTGAAGTGTTTTGACATCTCCAAGTGCTATGACATCTTCAACTGTTCGGACATCTCCAAGCTTAAGTGTTCTGACATCTCCAAGTGTTCTGACAACTCCATGTGTTCTGACATCTTCGAGTATTCTGACATCTTCGAGTATTCTGACATCTTCGAGTATTCTGACATCTCAAAGTGTTGTAACATCTCCAGGTGTTCTGCCACAAAGTGCTTCACAACCACACACAGCACTGCAAGCAAGTTGTTATTTCTTCTTTAAATACAAATTGACATATTTGCTCAACATGAAATTGTTTATTATAAAGCACGCTTCTCATCCAATCAGAATGCATGACGTCACAAAGTCGTTTCTGAGGGTTGATTTTATTTGCTATAGTCATTAGTGTTGCTATGGTGATATTTTTTTTGATGCAATACTGGGTTTATTGTCTTGTCTTATCTATCTGATGTACACGTTTGTGTGTGGGTTGTCTACTCCTTTTTTGTGATTGGCTTGGTTCAGTCCACATGGATCATGTACAGGCCATTTATTATTATTACATTTATCAAAACAATACAAACGCTTGGATGTAGTCTTTCCAGGTAGACAATGCCCGCAACTAAATTTGACTAACTTCTTTGGTATCTCCTTGCACGTTGGATGATCATATACAACTTGTTTAATGAATCTACAGTTCAAACTACCCTCCGTCTTAGTGACAAGACTCCCAGCACCTGGCAGACAGGCAACCCAATTGTTGATATTCGATTTGATGAGGAATTCACTGCCAATTTCTTGCCACATATTGAAGTCCATAGCGTTCATGTCACTTTCGTTCTGAGGCGGGATATTCGACTCTTCGGCGGTTTTTTTGTACATGTTCTTTGGCACTGGTTTTACATAATTCCCTACGTTTGTAAAATCGTTATACATACTGAATGTAAAAGCCCAGACTAGTGTCCAGCCTCCTCCGTCCGTGTCCATATCACAGTAGCCTAGAAAAGGAACCAACGGACCGGTCATGTCCAAATCCAACCAGTATTTGCCCGAGGGTAACCATGGGAAGGTTTGGAATAACACTCGACAATTCTGACCTGGTAGCTCGGGACCTAACCCTGGGATGTAGGTTAAATCTGTAAAAGGAAAGAAATTGAGTATTAGCTGTTGGATTTGTTTGTTTTCTATTTGCCCGTATGGATAATAGCATATATTAATCATAGTTAAAACGATGACGATAATAATAGCGGCAATGATAACGTAAAAAATATTGATAACGAAGATGATAATAGCGATACTGATAACAATAACGATAACGATAATGGTAACGATACCGATACCGATAATGATAACAATAACGATAATGATGACAATAACAACGTTGATAACGATAATGATAATGATGACAATAACGATAATCATAACGAAAAAGATAACGATAACGATTTCGACTGCGACAAAGAGAACGATGATGACAACGATAATGATAATATTAATGACAGTGATAACGATAAGAATAGCGATAATGATAACGATATATAACGTTAATGATAACGGTAATGATAACCATGATGATAACGATAACGACAATTACTGACAATCACGATCGTTAACTCAATTACGATAACACATACCTTGTTGCTGGAAAGGATTCAAAAAGTACGATGATTCAGAGTCGTTTGTCATCTTATCAGGTCGTAAAAGATGAGAAGAGTTACTGAGCTCGCACACACCTTTCGAGGCGTAATAGTTGACACTCGAGCAGAAGACGTTTTCTTCACAAGCTTGAAAACACTCGAAGTAACTCTTTACTCCTTTGATGACCTTATATACGAAGCCTTTCAGGGCTTTGCCTGGTATAGATTCGATGGATTCGAAGAGAACTTGGTCCTGACAACGATCTAAATGACAGAGGATACCAAGCACGACCAAACGTAGAATCAGGGATTGGCTGATGTGATGCTGGTTTCTTTGATCCGCCATCTACGGAAGAATATAACTATATATTACTTACTCACTTGCTTACTAATTTGCTAGTTTACTCACTTACTTACTCACTTACTCACTTACTTACTTACTTACATACTTGCTTATTTGCTTACTTGCTTGCTTTCTTGCTTACTTGCTTTCTCACTTGCTTGCGTGATTGCTTGCTTGCTTGCTTACTTACTTACGTACTTGCTTACTTACTTACTTGCTTATTACTTGCTTGCTTATCATTTGCTAACTTGCTTACTTGCTTGTTTGCATATTTGCTTGCTTGTTTGCTTGCTTGATTTCCTGCATGGTTGCTTACTTACTTACGTACATATCATGCTTACTTGCTTGTTTGCTTGCTTACTAACTTGCTTGCTTGCTTAGTAGCTTACTAGCTTATTCTTTGTTGATCCATTGATTGGGCTTTCATACTCACTATATACTGTTTTTGTACTACGCCGTTTCGACGCCATTCAGTATATAGTGAGTATGAAAGCCCAATCAATGGATCAACAAACAATGACCAACTCACAGAGAAGAGTTTCAGAACAACAATTAGCTTATTCTTGCTTGCTTGTTTGCTTGATTACTTGCTTACTTGCTAACTTGCTTGCTTGCTTCTTGTCTTATTAAAAACTTAAATGACATTTAACAATATATAATAAAACTCACCTGTATGAGTTAAAGAGTAGCTTCTTTGGTTCAATTCACACTCGAAGATGTGATCCCAACTGAAGAACATTGTTATGTGTGCCGTGTGTTTAAACACTATTATAGATCCAATCTAGTATTCGATTGCTTTTAATGGTTTTAATTGAAGAATATCAAACTGTTCATTTTATATTGTTTCTTTAGTTATCTAAAATTTATTCATAACTTTATTCAGTTATAAAATGCAATAAAGCAATGCTTTGACACGTTTTAATTTTCGTCTTTGCCTCCCTACTGTTATTGAAACAGTTTACTGTGCACAATGAAGGAAATTACTATCTTTATTTACAAGCGAAACCGTTGCTTTGCAACTAGTAAATTAGGAATTTTCAATTTGATTTTAAGTTTTTCTAATTAATCAACAATTTGTAGACAGAGTTGAAGCAGGTGTGTCCAGAGGAAGGTTACGCTATATAAGCATTTACAGTGAACAATAAAGGGAATTACTCTGTTTATTTACAAGCGAAATGGTTGCTTTGCAACTAGTAAAGACATTTTGTTTTGGGGTTTTTCTAATTGATCAACAATTTCTATTTGTATATACAGAGGTGAGACAGGTGCGATCAGAAGAAGGAAGGAAGGAAGGAAGGAAGGAAGGAATACTATAAGTGTAATATATTCTTTAGAATTTGTCTACAGAACCACGAAATGATAAATTGATATTGTTGAGTAAAATTGTGCAAAATTAATAACTTTCTCATGCTGTGCCTGTAATACTATCATGAAAATAGGTAATTGTTTATTTTGGTCCTCTAAAAAATATAAATTAAAAAGAATATTGTCTGTTTAGAGGGATTTCATGGCAGCTGCAATGTTTGTGGGAAAGTCTACAAATTAAAGTGTTTGACAAAGTATTTTAGTTCCCTTAAAAAGCAGAAAACGGAGCAAAAATGGGGGGCGGCTAGCCACCCTATTCACCACCCCTAGATCAGCCACTGTACCATTGCTTTGACCACGGCAAACATGGCTGCCATGAAACTAAAAGGAATATTGTCTGTTAGAGCGATTTCAAGGCAGCAATGTTTTGGGCAAGCTAGCACAAAAGAAGATGTTTGGATGACAAAGGAGAGAAAAGCTGCATTGTTTTGACCACAAACATGGCTGCCATGAAATCCCTCTCTCTCAATATATATATGAAAACGACAAATAATTAATTTCCAAAATAAAGTTTGTTTTTAATTTTGTATAACCTTTTAAACTAAAAGAGCAAAACTATTTTTACATGTATTCAATATAGCTTTATATATTTGTATATATAATATATAATATAGAAAATACACCTATTTTTGAAAAGTTGACTGAGACTTTATTACATGACGTAACGTTACGTCACCTTACGTTAAATGAAAACTAGCGAGTAAACTAGTTTAAGCTGCGTCGGTGTTTGATATAAACGATGGTAATATAATGAAATTTGCAACACCGTAAAAAAATGTTAACTTAACTTTAATGACGTTTCGAGCTTTAACCCTTTAGAGTAAAAGAAGGCGACGAAGGACTAAAGCTCGAAACGTCAGTAAAGTTAAGTTAACATTTTTACGGTGTTAAAAATTTCATTATAGTACCTACGACCTTACGTTATATTACATTACGCTACGGTACGTAACGTTACCGTGAATTACCTCATATTACTTCACTATTAATTCCACGTAACGTTAGCATTACGTTACGTTACAACACGTATCGTGACGTGACATTACTTCACACATAACTTTACGTTACGTAACATTATATTAGGTTACAGTACGTAACATTACCTTGCATTACTTCTCCATACATTACGTAACGTGACGTGACATTACTTCACACATAACTTTACGTTACGTAACATTATATTAGATTACAGTACGTAACATTACCTTGCATTACTTACGTGATGACGTGACATTACTTCACACATAACTTTACGTTACGTAACATTACATTACGTTACGTTACGTTACAGTACGTTACATTACTTACGTGATGACGTGACATTACTTCACACATAACTTTACGTTACGTAACATTACATTACGTTACGTTACGTTACAGTACGTTACATTACTTACGTGATGACGTGACATTACTTCACACATAACTTTACGTTACGTTACATTACATTACGTTACTACAACTAATGCCACATAAGGATACGTTTATGCATTACTTCACGTTACATCACGTATCGTGACGTTACCGGGCATTACTTCACACATAACTTTACGTTACGTAACATTACATTACGTTACAGTACGTAAAATTACATTACATTACGTTACAAACTCTTAGTCAACGTTTTGAAATATCTATATGAGTAATGTGACTCGGGTGTGATTGTTTCATAGTTAAAACTATGTATTTATTTTTTTCTTGCATCTCATATATATATAATTAGTGTCTAACTAAAAATAATAATCGGTTCAATCTATGAAATACTATCAAGAAGCTTTCTCCAGCTTCTTTCAAATTCTGGTAATTTCGACTTAAATTGTTATCCGAAAAATTGTACCTCATTTCAACTTATTTCTTAATGTTGACAGCTGCATCAAACCGCCTCACGATCGACAGGTTTTATTAACAAGTCAAACCTGTTTAAAACTGGTATAACCGGTTTTACTTAATGAAAACTCAGTGCGATAGACTCTATCGCAAGATAATTTTTTCTTTGTCGGTTGCAATCAAAATTTAGCAGTTAATTTCTTTCAGGGAAAAAATATATTGATTTAGTTAACTTAACATGTTAAAAGTGTTACCTAGCAACGCAATTCATACGTCACATTTAATATTTAGAAACGCGAGAGGCCTGGGACTTATACCCATATTTCTTTTCGTTTGACTAGCTGGTCGCCAATTCTTCTCTGTTCTGTTTTTTCGGCATCGCTGACTCTAGATCGGGATCCCTGGGTAATTTTCCTAACCTTGTCCCCAGTTCCTTTGTGTTTCATGTTCTTCAAAATGATACGAACATTTCGGGATCCCTGTGTTATTGTATCTTTATCGTCTAAATGGAAATACCTGGCCTGGATTATCGGACCTCGGAAATTTTGATGCTGGATTACTGGACGCTGGGTCACCGGATCGCTAAAACCTGGTGACCCATCTTACATTGAATTCCAATTACGATATGTCATGACAAGGATACTATGATTTCCATTGTCTTTGCCTTCCTCTTGGTCTTCGCAGTTCTTATTTATCTCTTTTTAACATTATAACCCCCTATACTACTGTTATTACTAGTAATTTGGATTGTTTTTTGTTTCTACATCAGTGCAGCTGCTTGGTTCCTGACTAGTTCAGTGAGTAAACCATCAGGTTTCTGTAATAATACATCAGGTTTATCAAACTCCATCGCCTGTCCTTTCTCCATGACCAGCACTTTATCGTAATCTAATATAGTATTCAAACGATGAGCTATAGTTATCACCGTACAGTCATTAAACTTGCTACGTATTGTCTCTTGGATACTCTTATCGGTATTAAAGTCAACGTTAGCCGTTGCTTCATCCATGACGATGATTTTATTACGATTAAGTAACGCTCTTGCCAGACACAGAAGCTGTCTTTCGCCCACACCAAAGTTGGTCCCGGACTCGCTCAGTTGGAAATACAACTCGCCTGGGAGATCCCTCACTTTTTCTTTCATCTCGACCTGTTCGAGGACGTTCCAGATTTCCGAGTCAACATAGTTTGAGAATGGGTCCAAGTTATTCCTTAACGGACCGCTGAAGAGGGTCGGATTTTGCGTGATGACGGAGATGACTCGTCGTGAGTTTTGGATGTTTAATTCCATGAGCTGTTCTCCGTCGATAATTATTTTACCTTGAGGGTCAGGCATTCTAAACAGGGCAGACACTAAGGAGGATTTACCTGCCCCAGTTCTGCCTGCTACACCCACTCGTTCGCCTCCTTTGATTGACAGGTTGAGATTCTAGTGAAAGAAAAACAAACCGTCATTAAACGGGCGGTAAAAGATATTATGTATATTTATTAATATCATCATTACTTTCATGAGCATCATGATAATCATCTTTTCCATTAGCCAACATCATCACCATCATTATCGTCATAATCATTATCACCATCATCATCATCATTATCGCCGTCATCATCATTATCACAATCATCATCATCATTATCACAATCCTCATCATCATTATCACAATCCTCATCATCATTATCATCATCATCATTATCACCATCATCATCATCATTATCAGAATCATCATCATCATCATCATCATTATCACAATCATCATCATCATTATCACAATCATCATCATCATTATCACAATCATCATCATCATTATCATCATCATCATCATCATTATCACAATCATCATTATCACAATCATCATCATCATTATCACAATCATCATCATCATTATCCGATCATCATCATCATTATCACAATCATCATCATCATTATTATCGTCATTATCATTATCACCATCATTATCACAATCATCATCATCATTATCACAATCATCATCATCATTATCACAATCATCATCATCATTATCACAATCATCATCATCATTATCATCATCATCATCATCATTATCACAATCATCATTATCACAATCATCATAATCATTATTATCGTCATCATCATTATCACCATCATTATTACCATCATCATCTTCATTATCACCATCATCATCATTATCACAATCATCATCATCATTATCCGATCATCATCATCATTATCACAATCATCATCATCATTATTATCGTCATTATCATTATCACCATCATTATCACAATCATCATCATCATTATCACAATCATCATCATCATTATCACAATCATCATCATCATTATCACAATCATCATCATCATTATCATCATCATCATCATCATTATCACAATCATCATTATCACAATCATCATAATCATTATTATCGTCATCATCATTATCACCATCATTATTACCATCATCATCTTCATTATCACCATCATCATCATTATCACAATCATCATCATCATTATCCGATCATCATCATCATTATCACAATCATCATCATCATTATTATCGTCATTATCATTATCACCATCATTATCACAATCATCATCATCATTATCACAATCATCATCATCATTATCACAATCATCATCATCATCATTATCACCATCTTCATCATCATTATTGCCGTTATTATCAATTGCAACATATGATTATCATCACGTCCCATCACCATCATTATCAACATATTTACATACATTAATCCCAAGAGCGAAGTCGTTCATCTGGGGGATCCATCATCCTTCATATAATTACTATCGTCATCATCATCATCATCATTATCATCATCATCATCATCACCAAACATCATCCTAATTTTGGACGCAGAGGTGAAACGCTATTTTTTGTTTATTGAAATTCAGTAGATTCTGATCTATTTAAGAATAGTTGTTAAATTTACCTTCAGAACCTGGGGACCCCCATCATAGTAGTGCAAAGATACATTTTCAAAAGTGATCCCACCATGAGGTGGCCAATCATCGGCTGCCGTCTTTGCAACATTGTACCCGGCCTCCTCTTCGAGCTCTGTATACGTCATCACACGCTCTACGGACGTCATCATGTTTTCTACGTCAGCGGTTTGTCTCATGGCGAACTGCAGCTGACCAACTGTACTGATGGCGTAGACGAGTGATAAGCCAAGAGTTCCTGCATGGAGGTAAAAGTGGATAAGCGCTATGTTCTTTCGTTGATTTATTACTTTCTTCCTATCATTAATTATCCATTTATCCATGTATCCATTTATCCATTCATTCATTTATCCATTTATTTCAGTATCTATTCATTAATTTATCCATCCATCCATCCATTCATTCATTTATCCATTCATTCATTTATCCATTCACTCAATTATTTATCCATTCATTCATTTATCCATTCAATTCAGTATCTATTCATTCATTTATCCATCCATCCATCCATTCATTCATTTATCCATCCATCTATCCATTCATTCATTTATCCATTCATTCATTTATCCATTCACTCAATTATTCATCCATTCATTCATTTATCCATTCAATTCAGTATCTATTCATTCATTTATCCACCCATCCATCCATTCATTCATTTATTCATCCATCTATTCATTTATTCATTCATTCATTTATCCATTCATTCATTCATTCATTTATTTGTCCATTTTTTCGTTGATTGATTCATTTATTTATCCATACATTCATTTATTCATCCATTCACTCATTCATTTATTATCCATTTATTCATTCATTCATCCATCCATCCATTCATATATTTATCCATTTATCTATTCAAAAGCAAAGTTCAAACCTGCGTCAGTTTCGAAGGAGACACCGGTGAATGTTGCTATGGCAACGAATGCTGTACATACAATGTCCAGTCTTATACCCATCCAACGCGCACTGTGAGGGACTAGGAACCAAATTTTACTTCTGTGGTCTTGAACCCTGTATAACGTAATCAGATCAATCAATTAATCAATCAATTAATCAATTAATTAATCAATCAATCGATCAATCAATTAATCAATCAATTAATCAACTAATCAATCAGTCAATTAATTATAAATGGAAACTAGCGAGTAAACTAGTATAGGCTGCGTCGGTGTTTGATATAAATGATAGGTAATATAATGAAATTTGTAACACCGTAAAACATGTTGACTTAACTTTACTGACGTTTCAATCAATCAACCAACCAATCAATCAATTGATCAATCAATCAACCAATCAATCAATCAATCAATCAATCAGTTGATCAATCAACCAATCAATCAATCAGTTGATCAACCAATAAATCAATAAATCAATCAACCAACCAACCAACCAACCAACCAACCAACCAACCAACCAACCAACCAACCGACCAACCAACCAACCAACCAACCAACCGACCGACCGACCGACCGACCGACCAATCATGATCAACTAGGCAAAGCATTCTGGTCTTGTTAGTATATGACGCCGTAATGCAAATTGTAGATTATATAAAATAAATCAGACTCTGTTAGAGCGAAGGTCTTTTGTTAATTATGTCAACACTATTATCATGGGACTTTCTACTGCACTATAAGACACCCCAATTTTGAATATTAATGTACTCTTGAAAATGACGCTGAACGGCGTCGAAAAGTCGAGAAAATCAAAATCAAATTTACTTGCGTTAGTTTTTAGTATTTTTAAAAGCAAAGCTACTTCAATCAATTATATTGACTTACTCGTTAAATTTTTCAATGAATTTTTCTTCCATATGGTAAGTCCTAACAAGAGTTATTCCCTCCAATGTGTCTGCTATATGAGCTAGGACAGGACTTTGGCTGATGGCTTCCATACGTTTGATTTCACGAGATGTCTTAAGATAGTATCTGTATAACACACGATAATATAACAATAACAATTACTGATCGACGATGATAATAATAGGAATACAAGGGCGGATCCAGGATTTTTCAAAAGAGGGTGTCCCAGGGGAAAATTGGGTTGGCATAGGAATCCCGGGCGCATTTTACCACAGGAAGCCCAATTCCGTCAAGCAAAATATTTGAAAAAATATTTGAACTTAAATCTGACAGGGGGGTCCTGACCCCCCCCCCCCCCCCCCCTCCCACGACCCTCCCCCTGGATCCGCCCTTGGAATAACACTGATAATGATGTAGATGAGGTATGATCGGACGGGTTCGTGTAGTCTTGAGAAAGACTGATGTTGACTTCCGCTCAGGTTGTCGAAATATCAGACATCAACACCATCAGTCTTTCTCAAGACTACACCACCCCGGACTATCATGCCTCATCTACATCGATTACACCTGGGATCAGACCATTCACTCTTAATGATAATGATGATGATATGACAGCGATGATAATGATAACAATGTTGATGATTATGATACTTAAGACGACAATGATGATGATGATGTCTTTGATGATAATGTCGAATAAGTAAACGCGTACTAAATGAACGACAACCATAATTGATACTGATAACAATAATCAATGATTATGATGATGCCGCAGCTACAACAATGACGATGATAATGATGATATTAATATATCATTAGCAGAAGTTCATAACAAAAAGTTTCTATTATCTGTATAGTATACGTAGACGTGATCAGATGTCTATCAGATGTCCGAGTGAGATATGTTTAGTGCGTAATTGTTTTGCTTGACGCCTGTAGCTGGTAGCTGGTAAGGCGCCAGCTATGTTTCTTAACCAATCAGAAACTGAGCTCACATTTCGCGAACTATGATTGGCTGGGGGTGCACATATAAAAATAGCTCACTCAAACAAGTGATGCTCCAGCCTTTATTAAAGACCAGTGCAGTACACACTAGTCGACAAGTCGCTGCAACATGACGCGGCGACACGCTGCAGCGACAATTCCCCTCGTGTGCACATAGAGATTTTACGGGAATTTTTGTTCCCGCGACAGAGGTTTGTCCCCACGACACGTCCCTCACATTCAAACTAGTTTAGATTCGTGCGTCAGGTCGAAGCAACAAAATGAGTGAAAGTAGTGTCGCCGCGTCGTATTGCAGCGACTTGTCACCTAGTGTGTACCGGCCTTAAAGATATGGACACTTCTGGTTATGAACTTCTGAGTTGAAATAATGGCTATACCTGTTAATGCAAACAAACCCAATTATCATGGGTATGACACCCAATATAGCATAATAGTTGGTAGCACAAGTCACACAAACAGACGCCAGTGTTTGTAAAATATACTGCAAAGCTAGCAGGGACGTCGGAGGTAAAAACTCATCTACAATACCGATATCTTTTGAGAAACGGTTGAGGATTCGTCCTGAAGGATTTGTATCATAGAAAAGTACTGGAGACTGGAATGAAATATGAAACAAACCAAGTTAGTAGGAAGCAAGCAAGCAAGCAAGCAAGCAAGCAAGCAAGCAAGCAAGCAAGCAAGCAAGCAAGCAAGCAAGCAAGCAAGCAAGCAAGCAAGCAAGCAAGCAAGCAAGCAAGCAAGCAAGCAAGCAAGCAAGCAAGCAAGCAAGCAAGCAAGCAAGCAAGCAAGCAAGCAAGCAAGCAAGCAAGCAAGCAAGCAAGCAAGCAAGCAAGCAAGCAAGCAAGCAAGCAAGCAAGCAAGCAAGCAAGCAAGCAAGCAAGCAAGCAAGCAAGCAAGCAAGCAAGCAAGCAAGCAAGCAAGCAAGCAAGCAAGCAAGCAAGCAAGCAAGCAAGCAAGCAAGCAAGCAAGCAAGCAAGCAAGCAAGCAAGCAAGCAAGCAAGCAAGCAAGCAAGCAAGCAAGCAAGCAAGCAAGCAAGCAAGCAAGCAAGCAAGCAAGCAAGCAAGCAAGCAAGCAAGCAAGCAAGCAAGCAAGCAAGCAAGCAAGCAAGCAAGCAAGCAAGCAAGCAAGCAAGCAAGCAAGCAAGCAAGCAAGCAAGCAAGCAAGCAAGCAAGCAAGCAAGCAAGCAAGCAAGCAAGCAAGCAAGCAAGCAAGCAAGCAAGCAAGCAAGCAAGCAAGCAAGCAAGCAAGCAAGCAAGCAAGCAAGCAAGCAAGCAAGCAATAGGAGGCCATAGAATATGTTATTTAAACGAATTTCACACCCATGAATCTAGAATTAAATTTGCTTTAACATAAGACTAAAATAAACAACAGAAATGATTATTATTGATTTACCTTGAGAATAGAGAGCACCATTTTGTCGTGTAAAGACTCAGAACATCTCAATGTTGTGATATAATAGAGTAGTCCTCGTATTATAGCTAGTGATAGTGCACCACCAACAAATGCACCGTACACTATCAGGTTCATCTTGTGTTTCTGCTCGACCCATTTCATACGAGATATATGAACAAGCCAAAGATTTGGCGAGATAATGGAAGCTGAAATAAGAAGAAAATATTCAGATTCAGACATACTTTTTTTTCCCTTCATCACAACCTATACTACTATAGTTTATGTTAATTATATTAATAATAATTCTAAAATGTGTTTAAAAATCTGGGGTGCTTCCCTTCTTTTTATCAATCTTAATTCAGGAAAGCCTGCGCCACATAAGTGTTTTACGGTAGGGTCCTGCAAATCCCAGGGTCCGAAAATCCCAGTTGGAAAATAAATGGTACGAGTCTTTCCCATCGGAAATGACTGGAAATCTCAGACTTATGACTGAGGTAATCCACTTCTCATACTTTTTTCGGTTCTTGATAAAGTTTCACTTACAATTCCTCCCAGTTCGTCTGATTAAAAAAACTGTTAATAATTTGAAAACGAATCTCCAACCAGATGGATTTGCTTGAATGGGAAGCACCCGATAACAGCGCAACTTAACACCAATCGTTGCTCTCACCTTGAGCGACCAGGAAGAGTAGTACCAACAAGATAAGTAACATACCACTTAGTCCAGACCTAAAGTACCTCCAGTACAAACCAGCAGAAATGGTCCCTACACTACGATCCTCACTTGACGTGGTAAGACCTTTTCCAGGTACGACATGGTTCTCCTCGGTAATTTCCGTCGTCTGTGTCTTAGTGGCTTCTTTCTTGGTCACCTCTTCACCGTGAAGGGCGTAGTACTTTTCATTACCAGCACGAAGTTCTTCTTCGATTGATTCGAGATCCAGCCCCGATTCCTGGAAAATAATATACACCAAATTCATAATTTAGTATATTTTCATTGATTTGGATTTGTATTACTTATTAAATATTTCCAAAAAAAAAAAGTTAGCCAAACAAGTATCAAAACTAATATGTGGTATGTAAGAACATCTAATATCAGTAATAATCTAAAACAATTACACAATGTATAACTAATAATACCAAGAAAAAGCAGTTACGATAATTATAATTAAAAACGGGAAAAAAGGTTTTTACAAAAATACCATTATTAGCAGGTGTATAAAGCAAGGTTACAGGGTGTTTGCAACATACCATTAAAACTCTAGAATGTTTGATATTGAGAAATAATTGGGAAGTAGAGCGAAAACACAAACCATGAAATATAAACAAAATAGTTATTAACTAATAGTTTTTATTGAGTCAGTATCACTCAACCAGAAACATCAAATACAAAGGAAACAACACCTCATTACAACTTCACTTGTCTTTTATAGTGACTAATAGTCACTAAATAAGAACTATTACACAGTAGCAATTTGATTTTAATTAATGGACATAGTGTTTGCACTCTATGTAATTTTACTCTATCAGTATAAAGAATAATAGATACCGGTAAATACCTGTAATTGAGAGTAAGCTCCTTCATGTTCTACTGTTCCTTTCGTATCAAGGATCATCACATAGTCAGCATTCTTCAAATACTGTAACTGATGGGTCACCAACACACAAATCTTATCCCCTAGCACTCCCGCAATGCACTTCTCAAAGATATGCTTGCCTACTTTAGCATCCACAGCACTAAGGGGGTCGTCGAGGAGGTAGATATCAGCATCTGCGTATACAGCACGCGCGAGGTTCACACGCGCTTTTTGTCCTCCACTCAGGCTAGCGCCTCGCTCGCCTAACATTGTATTATCACCATTTGGCAGCCTCAAGATGTCCTTCGCGAGGTCACACACCTCGAGAGTTTCCTTGTATTTTTTATCGTCGTACGGTTTGCTAAATAAGATATTCTCTCGAACTGACCCGCTGAATACCCACGCAGTCTGTGGTACGTAGACGATCTCACCTCTCCTCTCTATCTCTCCCTGCGAAGGAATTAACTCTTCGAGTAGTGTTTCTCCCTGCGAAGGAATTAACTCTTCGAGTAGTGTTAGTAGCAACGTCGACTTGCCGCAGCCAACAGGGCCTGTAATCAGAGCCAGCTTGCTGTCTTTTAAGTGGAGGTTGATATTTGACAGCACCGGTGCTTCGGTGAGACCGTTCCAATGACATGTTATGTTGCTCGCTTTCAGGTAATGACCCCCATTTATTGAATCGTCATTTTTGCTTCTACTTGATTTACGGCTTGCACTGTTGGACAATTCCTCTATTAGCAGAAAATGTTCGATTCTGTCAAGCGATGCAAAGCAGTCAGCAATCAACTGCATGCCGTCAGTAAGTCCGTAGACCAATGAGCGTCGATTCTCGCTAAGCAGACCGACCATGGTGAAGATGTTGAAGGGAGTAAGTCGGGTACCAGTGAAGACCAGAGTAACGAAAGCTATTAGACAGATCACACTGTCATAGGTATGCTGCAGAGATGCAAAGCTGGCAAGAATACCGTAGATCTTCCGTAGGATCACTACCTCCGAACTTGAAGGGAAAAAATATTGTATAAGATAACAATGATGGCTGATTGACTGATCATGATTGATTGATTGATTGATTGATTGATTGATTGATTGATTGATTGATTGATTGATTGATTAACTGACTGACTGACTTACTGACTTACTTCCTGGCTTACTTATTTACTTACATATTGTACATACCTACTTACTGACTTATTGACTGATTGAATGATTCACTGACACAAAAATAACTGTTGCCAAGCAATGCAAGTCCACTTACTGTCTTATACTCCTGACAGCATCTCGATAGGGCCATTCCCATGCATACATCTTAACGGCCCTTATCCCAGATATTATCTCATTCATGACCTCGAGCCTGCGATCAGTGACGCGTGCGGCTTCCATACGGAGCTTAGCAACCCATCCTGTCATCTCTGCCTCGTAGGGAATGAGGATGAGCGCGAAAGTGAGGCCTGTTACAGCCTGCCATCCAATCAGAGTCCACAATAGAATAGCCAGTACTACAAGATCAAATGGTGACCTTAGTGACGCGAAGAGATTTTGCGTTGCTAGGTCAAGACGCTGGATATCATTGGATACCAGGTTGATCACGTGACCGGAACTGATCTTGGCAAGTTTGCTTTGACTCATGCGCAGTACCTGTGTGGCAAAAAAAAAATGAAAAAAGTTATTAGTAGTGCTTTGAATACTCTGAAGCCTGCAAAGGATGTCGGTAATATGAACTAATATTCTTTAAATGTTTTTTAAATAAATATTTGTTTCATCATCTACCACTGCAACAACTTGTTATGGTCATATACTACAAACACGTACAACCAAAATATGTTAGGAATAAATCGATAACAAGAGAAGAAATACCGACATCCTTTGCAGGCTTCAGATTGTTGAATGTAGCTTTGGTTGTTATGGTCACAAACAAGTACAACCAAAATATGATATGAATAAATCGATAACAAGAGAAGAAATACCGACATCCTTTGCAGGCTTCAGATTGTTGAATGTAGCTTTGGTTGTTATGGTCACAAACAAGTACAACCAAAATATGATATGAATAAATCGAAAACAAGAGAAGAAATATCGACATCCTTTGCAGGCTTCAGATTGTTGAACTGATATAGCTTCTATTGCGCCAATTTTTGAAATATAAAAAATGGAAACTAGCTAGTAAACTAGTATAGGCTGTGTCGGTGTTTGATATAAACGATAGGTAATAGAATAAAATTTGTAACAAATTAATATTAATTCTGTCGCAGTAACAAACTGTTTTTCTATTTCACACGTAAGAAATTATGTGTGCGACTTTGTGTTTGTTGACTGCTTTTCTGTGTTTAACTGAATCGTTCAATATATAAAAACGTGATTATGTAGATTTCATTTCATATGGCGGTCACAGTGTCACGAGAAGTGACAATTGATTACATGCCAATCAAAATATTTTTCTATTTTTTTTTCTATACTAAACTAAAATTTTAATTAAAGTTTTTCAGGTTCACAACACTGAAAACATTTGGCTTGTTGGGCTTTTGATTTTGACTAGCAGCTTCGTAAGAAAGGTATTTTACTGAGCTAAACTCTCTCAGTGCCTCGTCTTCTCGGATAAGGACGTAAAGGCGGAGGTCCCGTCTGCCTTCACTCTAACTTCCTATATAAGGTGGACGTAAAACATCCTGCTGTGCTCTTCGAAAAGAGCCGGGGATTGAATTGTCTCCCGGCACAGTAGCCTCGGCTACCGGCACAGCAGTCAGGTCTCAAACCAGAGCATATAAGCCTCGAAGAGAGGGACTCAGTAGTTCTTTTGCACTTCATTGAAAACTTGTTTACTTTTTGCATATAAACATTATACCTAAATTAAGTTGAATTTTAGCTAAATATACGATAAGTCAACAGTAAAAATTCAATGTTTATCATTAGAATATTCAAAGTTATTGAATGTTTTCTTTTGCGAGAAGATTCAGTGACGCTTTCACGGTTGAGCACTTGAATCCGCTTGGACGCCATGTTACAGGCATTGATTATTCCAGCTTCCGAAAATCAGTTCGGCTTTATTCAATAAGCACTCTTTTTCAAAAATCTTTATGTTTGCTAATAATTCTATGGTTCTTTATTCTTTAGATAGAAGTTTATTTTCACTTTTACTAAGAAGCTAATTCATTTTAATCCAAAATTCAGTATAAGCTGCCTTGAACAAAGCGTTGAATTGAAGCGGAAAAAGCAACAAGCTCGGAAACAAACAGACTTAAGAATATTTCAATAATGCAACACGATCTGTTCGCATCCTTGTTTATCTTTAAATAAATAAATAAATCGTTGCCTAGAAAGTTAACATGAGATAATAATTGTACAAATTTCTAATATTATCCTGGATATGGCTCTGTTCAAAGTAGACGTACATATATCATCTGTACGCATAATTTGGGACGCACCAATTCACATAAAAAAACCTTCAAAAACGTACATTTGTACGTTTCTAACTCATTTATGTTGTTTTTATTGAAATATCAAGGTAAATAATTGTGTTTTTAAAGTTTTCAATTAAGTCACTGTGCATTGGCGCTTCAGTTGTAAACCATCGTCTCAACTTTCGTTTCAACTCATAGAATCGACATTGAAATAATATAAACATAAAATAAGAACAATTAAAATAATTTAATATAACATTCATCATAAAATAAGCGTGATTTGCTGCACGTTTTGGAAAGTATTTTTTACATTTATTTTTTATATTATTCTTACCTTTCTATATAAAATTCCCGTCGCTGCAGCTCTAAATCTCATACCAAGCAATGCAGATCTGTTTTGATAGTGATGTTGCGCCAAGTTCCTTCCCAAAGAAGTTAGACATATTCCCGTCGGCAATATATACTTAAACGCAGGCCCTAAATCTCTTGCGCCCATTAAATACGAGATGAGAAACCCGAGTAATACCGGTAAAGTCATTCTGTTTGCCATGTCAGTAAGGACAAGCAATATGATGCAGAAATACTCATACCAATTCGAAACCCTCATAAGAGCTTTCCAAAACCTTGGACGTTTACCTTTGTCAATTTTCTTGAGTTCTTTCTCCCATTCATGCTCAAGTTTTTCACTAAGTATATCTGATTTGTCTTCTTCTAGTAAAGGAAAAAGGTCGTCTTCTTCTAGAGGTCGCTTGCTTCCGAGGACAAATATTTTGTTCATCCACGAGAATGTTATTTGGGAGAAAATGCTAGCATTACGCTTCGGGTTGACCTTTTTTTCTTTTTCTTCTTCATTCTGGAGTTTCTCGTAATCCTTTTTCCCCATCTAACTAAATAATGCCACTTTAGAACTATTAAACTTTAAACCTGAGGCAAAGAAAGCATTTTTAGTTGAAGAGTACAGTGCTCATGATAATTATGCATGTGAGCAGAAGTCAGTGTAGTTGTGACTCCGACCTTTGCCTAAAAAGCATTCTTTTTTTGGTTCAGTGCACTCATATGTGCTGAAGCGGTGATTTGTGTCTTTCAATTTCACTTTATATATCAAAGCTTGCTATACAAAATATTCCATAAGTAATGTAATAAATAGTACACTTTTTGATTTGAAAAGTTTACAAATGCAACAGGTATTTTTATGCTAAAGTTGACCGTTTTTTTTTTAAAGTGTTAATAGGCTAGTCTGTCCCTAAGAGTGTATAATAAGAATGGGGGGTCCTAGTGTCAGTTGTCAGTTAGAATTTAGCTCGTTTGCCAGTTGTCAGCTAAAAATTAGGCCATTTGTCAGTTGTCAGTAAAATTCTTGGTTTGTCAGTAAAATATAAGTTAACCATTCATTTCCAACAGTCATATTTTGCATGGCACCTGTTTTTAACCATATAACACTATTTTTACTTCATACCTAGTTTAATAGATATTTTTAATACTTGTTGTTTCATGTTTTTTTGTTCTTGGTGCTCCAGTCTCCATGCATGCCATGTATTTTTTTGCCACCCAAAAACGAAGGGAGAGGGCCCTGGGAACGAGGTTGGGACCCACCTCCCAACCCCCGTCATTTTAGCCCCCCAGTACATCGCCTGGGCTTGGTGCTTACAAGGACCTACAAGGACTATCATGCATATACATGTTTAGGCAAAATATATAATATTTCACTTATTGATAACCCTAATAACAAAATACAAGGGAGTTTCTGGAGTTCGTGACTAATGTGAAACAGGCTACTGATCGTATTTTTAACCGACATTGTGAGTTATATTTCGAAAACATTTACTACTCATTTCATCTTGAGAGTGATATAGCCTTAATTTATATATTTTATAAAAATCAGAAATTATAAAAATCGATCTGGTATTTGGTGTCTTCAGTCAGTATAGACCCTTTTGAAATGAAAGGAATTGAAAATAATAAATTAGACGTTAAGCGCGGAAAACACAACACTTCGGGACTTATCAAAAGGGTCATAATCACATGTTATCATAACATCACCATCATCATAACATCACTAGAACTTTTACGAGCCAGCATATACTTGTTACACGTGGCCAGTTAAATATTTACCAGATCCTGACAACCAACACATTCAGCAGACATTTTCAAAGTCAACACAGGAAGCCCGAAAGCAAATAAGTGCCGTTTTGTGGTCTTTAAGCGGATTTCATGCAAATTTTTAAGACTTTATCTGTACATTTTAGATGAAAAACAACAAAAGTCAGTTGTCAGTTACTATTTTAAATGTCAGTTGTCAGGACAACACAGCCTCGTTTGTCAGTTGTCAGTGGCGTTTTTGGCCATTTATCAGTTATCAGTCAACCCTACCCTCTAATAAACACGTGTATAATTTGTGTATAATAAAACTGGAATTCGTTTGGAGAGAAAAATATTTCCCCCCACATTTTTTGACAATTTTTCGATCTGTAGCTGGACAGTCTATTTTTATCATCAAACGAGACTGAAAATTCAATCAACTTTGACTGTCGATTATTTTCCGAGATTTTAACCAAACAAAACGCCGTCAGTGCTAGCTCACAGACAACGGTGAATCGAATTCCAGTTTTATTATATACACCGATGATAACAGTAAGTAAAAAAAAAATCGGTTCTCTTTTCATTTAATTTTTTTCACAATGAAAAACTTAATCATTTTATTAAATTGGACACGGAATGTGAAAATAAGTAAAAAAGTGTACTTAAAAAAAAAAGAAAAAAAAAATACTTTTCCTAGCAAAAAAGAATTTTCAAATTTATTCTGGATGGGAATTTATAGTTACATACTTTTCACATTAAATTCATCAATTTTAATTCAAAAATATTGCTTAAAGAAATGATTTTCGTTTTAAATCTAGTTCGTTTCTAATACTGTCTTTTTCAGCTATTTTTCTTGAAAAGCTACACCTATATATTTTCGTTACAAGACTAATTTTTTATTCCTCTTTGCATGTCTTTGTGAAATATTCAAACGAATCATTTTAATTCACGAATAAATTCAAGTTTTTATTTCATTAATCTTTAACATATCGTGATCAAACGTCTTTGCTTATTTTTTTCGGAAAATATTTGAAGACTAGTTGTATATATGTATTTCAAAACTCGCTCAGACTTTTTTCACAGTTACAAAAGGTGATAATCTAATGTTTTTTCGGTTTTTTGCTCTTTTGATATTTACCTGTATAAAATCTTTGATCGCTTTTTGCCATTAGTAAAAGTTGTTCATATTGAAATGTGAACAATTGTCTTCAAACACGAGTCCTAATATTAACATTTTCGGAGCAATTTAGGTTATAATATGAATAAACGTTTGATAACTTTTTGGTAATTTTTCGGTGACATAACATTCAACCTTTTTACCGAGCGAAAAATGGAATCATTTTCTGGGAGGCACCAGCTAACCTGCTTGAATGTTTTGTAAACTTTATCCACGTTATTTCTGTATTTAAAACCTATTTTACAAATAATTAAATGGTTTTTCCAGTGCGAGAAAAAGTCGCCTTTAATAGACCAAATTTAGGGTTGATTTCGATATTTTTGCTATTTCATTTGAATATCTAAAAGCGTAAAACGATCAGGAAAGTTTTAACATTGTTTTGATTTTGTCTTTCGTTGTTTTGCCTTGTTTTGTATGGTACCTTTAACTAAACATGTATTCTTTGAAAAGCCATTGAAAAATAATTCCGTTTTGTAACAGTTACAACGATACTTCTCTGAACTAAAAAATTCAACTTTCAAGTATCGGAACAAACGTTTTTGTAATTAAAGTCACACTTAATGAATTACTCAATTAAAAAACTACCTAGTTTTGTCTCGATTTCTTCTTACCTGTTCAACTTTAGGCCGATTCATTCATCTTCATTTTTAGCTTTTCTTTTCTGCGTTTTCGTCTTCGTTTTCTTACTTGTTTCAAAGTCTTTCAACTTACTATCAAATTAGAACTTTTTCAAACTCAATATCGGCGGCATTTCTATTAGTATGTCATGGGATTGGTATCAGAGCTTCTTCAATGATCATCTAGGCCGAGCACTGAACGCAATTCCAAGAGCAATGGGTCGGGATTACGTCATATTTTTTGTACTGGAGCGAAGGACTGGGCCAAAATTAAAATATTGAGAAATTTGTTAACAAATTAAAATTAACTTTTCTAATCAAATTACGGAAATCTCTTTTTGCACTATTGTAGACACATAATATACTTAATCTATTAATTCATTTACAGTTTTAATTTTGAAGGGTTTTAACTTCGACATACCTATTTAGCCATGCAGTTCTGCGAAAAATCGTTTTTAACTTTGAAAGGTTTTTTCAAGTAAAAAAAAAAATTTCTCGTTTAATCCTGTTTTAGTTAAGAATGTTCTGTTTTAAGTGTTTAAAAACAGACAAAAATAAGCACAATTTTTTGTGGTTTCTCAGACGCCCACCACAATTATACAAGTAGGTATTTGTGCAAATCAATGTCAAATGTCGCCACCAATTTTACTTCATGGATAATTGATCTTTATTAGAAAAAAACGGTTAAAACTGACACATTTTGCACTATAAACCTTAATATTTACTGATTGATAATACTATTTTCCGTTTCACCCAAGAACCTTGCAAAAAATAGGTAAATGCAAAAAAATCAAAATAATCAATTGGAAAACAATCATAGAATTTAAAATCGACTAAATTTAATCAAAACTAAATGATATTTTTAGGAGTTAAAAAATGCATAAGATGGCGGTTTCAGTTCCTCGGATAAACAGCATTTCATGAACCAGGCAGTCAAACTTGCTTTTGCAGCGTTTCAAGATGCTAAAATCGCATGCTATAAAGAGATATCAAAAATGAATGCTATATGAAGGATAGGATATCTAAAATTATAGTAAAACTACTTGATATTTGTCCTTTGGTCAATATTGCAATTTTGATTTTGATTTTAATTCATTTATATGAACTATTTGTAAAAAATATTTTTCAAATTAATCGCGAATTTGTCTGTATATAGAGGATATTACATGGGCGCGCGGAGATATGAATTTTATCTTCAAGTGTTGATAAGATATCCCACGAGTGAGAGCAGCGAATGAGTGGGATATCTTTTCAACACGAGAAGATAAAATTCATATCTCCAAGCGCACATGTAATGTTCTGTTTATTATATAACAGATTGAAGAAAAAAAAAAATATTTTGAAAGTTGATTGGTTGAGAGTGACTGATCACACCGATGTGCGATATCAATGATATCTTCATGACTAGGATAGGCTTTTTATCTAGTTGATATCACTCGGTATACCACTATATGTATTGTTATATAATAAATAACATTCTCACACTATAAGTTATACCTTGTGTATATCTCAGTTTTCTTAATTTAGTAATTCCGTTATTTAAACCGATAACGGCCTTGTATCAATAATATAATTACACAAACAAAATTCTGGTGTTTTTGAAAATCTTTATAAATCAGTGTATGTTTTGACTATGAGTAAAGATATAATTTAGATAAAAATGATTAATTAAAAATGCGATAAAAACTGTAATAAAGAACATGGTTTAATAATCATTTTTATGGTGCCAAACGTTGTATCAATAATATAATTACACAAACAAAATTCTGGTGTTTTTGAAAATCTTTATAAATCAGTGTATGTTTGGATTATGAGTAAAGATATAATTTAGATAAAAATAATTAATTAAAAATGCGATAAAAACTGTAATAAAGAACATGGTTTAATAATCATTTTTATGGTGACAAAATTTGTATCAATAATACAAACAAAATTCTGGTGTTTTTAAAAATCATTATGAATCAGTGTATGTTTGAGTAAAAATATAATTTATAGGTAAAAATAATTAAAAATGCGATAAAAACTGTAATAAAGAACATAATTTAATAATCATTATTATTATGGTGACAAAATTTGAGCTATACAAAACGTTGGAGAAAAGCACACAAAATATCTAGAAAAGATGTCTAAACTTACCCTTTTTGAAGAAATGAAGCTCTTGTATACAAGGAAAGAAAGTTGTGATTTTTTTTTGCTTCCAACTTGTTGCTTTTCAACTTCCAATTTACTGTGAAAACAGAGTTAATTACTTTTCGTTTTCCGTCTTGGTTGCTCTTTTCCTCAGTTAGCTCGTCTGGCGTCGTTTTTTTTGTGGTTGAGAATTCTTCAGACCACGAATAAAATCAGTTAAAAGCCAAAAACCTCAGCCGGACAAAGACTTATTTAAATTGACTGAGAAATTCAGAAAGAAAAACGCCAACATAAGAGTGAGCATAAAGCTTGCTGTTTACTAAAAGCTGGCCGAAGACGAGGAAAGGACTTCGCATGCAAATTAAATTGTTGGTAACAAGTTTTTTCATGTTTAGTAGACTTTCCCGTCATGTGATTCTAAATTATTCACATTTAAAGTAAAATAAATTAAAGAAATCAGACGCATTGCAAGTCAGATTATATATCGTCTAGCAATAAGCAGCAAAATTATTAACTTTTGTCAAATGGCAATATTGTGTGTAAATAAAGACTGAATTGCTCTGATGAGAAATTACAACATATAATTCTTTTTTTCTTTTTTAGTTTTTTAGGTTCTAATAAATTCGTACTGAAAATTAAAAAGGTTGTATCTAAGGAACCGGTATTTCACACAAATACTTATAACAACAAAAATGAAAAAAATATGTCACGAAATAGAATAAAATTAATACATATAGTAAAGGAATTAATCAATCAGAAAGGATTAAAAATTGCTTGAAGAAGACTGAAAGATGTGAAAATAGAAATAGAAAGATATTTGAAAATTTAAAATGTCTTCAACAACATGAGTGTTAAAAAAACGAGTCGAAAATTAAAATTTTTTTTTTTTTTTTTTGCGCGCATTAATACAAATATAGCTCTTTTATTTCCAATTATGTGTTTGATATGCTTGTTTGTTCAGCTTTAGAGACTGGTAAGGTAGAAAACCATCACACATGGGTGAAGATTTACTGATTTTATTTAAACAACTGCATTCAAACTGGTAAATGTTCTTGTAAAAATCTGATACTTGGGTGATAAAAGCCACAGCACTCAATGTTGCATTAAAATATTTGTTTTCGATCATCAGTGTATAAAGATGACGGTGATGATTGCGCGCGCCACGACTCTTTGTCAACACCGTCTAATTTGCCTTTAAGGCTACGTTTACACGGTACCGGACAAATTTTTGACCGGTCAAAAAAACATCCGCTTAGGGGTTCCGTTCACACGGGACCGCGCTAAACGTGCAATAATTTGGACGCCTATAGCTAATCGGTCAAAACGAAAATGCTGTAATGATCGATTCCGTGTGAACAGCATGTCCAGGTTGATCTTTTAACCGGTCAAAAATTCGTCCTGTCCCGTGTAAACCTATAGCCTAAGAAAATTTAGTATAGTTCTTTTAAGCCATGAAGATACTCAGGTTATGAAGATGACGATAGTGATGATGGTGATGGTGATGGTGATGGTGATCAATCAATCAATCAATCAATCAATTTATTTAAGTCATAACGTGGGATAAGGTCATCCTTACATCCGAGCCAGAGGCTCATGTAAAAAAAAACGTATGATAATTATATAAATATATTGAAATATATATAGAAAATATAAACATAAACCGATATAAATAGTACTTAAATAGATGAAATCATTTCAATTAATTTTAAATTTAAAGTGAATATGATACATTAAGATATTTTTTTTTACAAATTTATAAATGCGGATACAAATGTAATAAAAATAGAGATAGAAAATAAGGAAGAATAATACTATAAAACTATATAAACTTAAAAAGAAAAACGCAACTGCAAGATTTGTAAAACCACCAAAACCGCAGGTGTAAATTAAAAAAAAAAACACGCACACACAAAACAGCACAAAAAATTACGCGGAACCGCACCACCGTAAACCGGCCTTACGCCCCCTTGTAATGGTAATAATATCTTGATACAAACGAGAGGTAATAGAATGAAATTTATAACACCGTCAGCAAAGTTGACTTAACTTTACTGACGTCTCGAGCTTTAGCCCTTCGTCGGAGTTATAACAATCACACATAACTACTGGGTTACAAAATTCCATTTACAATCACAGTAACTACTGGGTTACGAAATTCCGTTTACAACCACAATAACTACTGGGCTACAAAAATTCCGTTTATTTACAATCACAGTAACCACTGGGTTACAAAATTCCGTTTACAATCACAGTAACTACTGGGCGGCAAATATTTATATCTTATTAGACAGTTTGAAGTGTAATATGGCTGGATATGTTACTAGTGCGACGCTGTATTTTGACGAGCCTTTAGGCGAGTGAAATATACAGCCATATATTACACGTGAACGAGTAAAATATCCAGCCATATTACACATCAAACTGCATTCTAATAAATATTTATTATCCAACCACCAGAGAAAAGTTTTTTATTGTAATAGAGTACAATATTTTACTTGAAAGACGAGTAAAAATATCGCTGGATATTTTTACTCGATCCAGTGTTACTCCTGCGATATTTACCACCGGGTGTGCAGCATCGAATTAACCGATGGATCCAGAAAGAAAGATTAGCCATATAAGGAACTGAATAAGAGTACATAGTTAAATCACACGTAAAAAGCAAAGAAAACAGCAGAGAGGCCTGAAAGAATTGAAAGTATTGCGACAAATCTCACCGTGTGTAGCTAATATAACAATGGGGAGCGAGGCCAGGACGAAACTAATTAAAATTTGTTAAAGTAATCCTTTGTTAAACTTCAAAAAATAAAGCTATTAACTAGTTATAATGGACATCCAAAGGACACAATATATATAAAGCTAACAGTTTGAAGTCCTTCATTAAAATTGGAAGACGAGAGTTGTTCAAATATAGTTCTGCTACTGATAGCTAGCAAAACCCACGAAAGCATTTCGACCTAACTCTGAGGTAAGTCTCAATTCTAATAGAAGTTGTACAACTTAAAATTACATTATTGCATAGCTTTTATCATTTAATAATATTATAACGAACTAAATTTTCATTTGTCAAATTTTGACTTTATTTTATCGATTGTCATAAAAATTGTCGAAAAATCTTTGTAGCCCAAAGTGATGTACCTAAAAAGTTCTGAAATCTTTTAGAATTTGGTTGGCAAAAAATTTGGTGAATTTTTGAGAAATTATGTATTATTCGTCAGATCCGGTAAAATACACACTATTTTGTAATTTATTTTAAAAGAAAAACGCAAAATGGAATTGAACATATAATAAAAAAGTAAAAATATTTGAGAAATAGTGCTCCAAAATTGTTATCTTTTTCAACAACTTTGATTTTTTTTCCAGTTTTTTCAAACATTAACTTTTTGAAAACAATAACAAATTTTTTACATGTTTAATTTTCTAAATAAAAGTTCCATTTTTTCACCAAAAAGGAACTTGTACCGTATGTAAGCTATCAAAATCTCTTAAAAACTTATCGGGCAGGAAATTTAGATTTTTGATGCTTTAAAGTTATGAATTATCGATTAGTTTAAAGCGAAAAACACTATTGTTATTATAACTTCAAAGGAAGAAAAAGCGAAAAACTAAAAAATGTTTGAAAAGTACTGTTACAGTGTGAATCGAAAAACCGCGGGCACCCAGAAATATTTTAGAAATCGTTTATTGTTCGTTGAATAACTCAGAAACAACTCTAACTACAAAGGTTTATCATACTACACATCAGTTAAACTTCTTTCTGTGATATAGTAGTTTCTGAGTTGTTCAACGAACATTAAACGATTTCTAAAATATTTCTAGGTCTCACGGTTTTTTGATTTGCACTGTAATTTTCTAAAAAAAGTTTCATTTTTTACACCAGAAAAGGAACTTGTAACGTATGTAAGCTGTCAGAATATCTCAAAAACTTGTCTGGCAGGATATTTCATGATTTTTTTTTTATCTTTCAAGATGATGAATTATTTATTGGTTAAAAACGAAAAACACTATTGTTATTATAACTTCAAAGGTAGTCTGTGTTACAGCCGGAATTTTTCTCTCGAAAGTCCGTCTGTGAATCAGAGCAACGAACCGTGTTCTGGCCCCCAGCGAACTACACGATTAACATAAACATAACCGGAAGTATTGAGTTGTCCAATGAGAGTTCGTGTAAGAAAGAGCATCATCGAAAGCCAATCAGCATCTAGTATATATAATCGTGTAGTTCGCTAGGGGCCAGAACACGGTTCGTTGCTCTGATTCACAGACGGACTTTCGAGAGAAAAATTCCGGCTGTAACACAGGCTACTTCAAGGGGAGAAAAAGCGAAAAACTAAAAATGTTTGAAAAGTACTGTTAAAAAACTGTCTTTATCAAAACTTTTGATAATAAATGGAAACTAGCGATTGAACTAGTATAGGCTGCGTCGGTGTTTGATATAAACGATAGGTAATATAATGAAATTTGTAACACCGTAAAAAATGTTGACTTAACTTTACTGACGTTTCGAGCTTTAGCCCTTCGTCGGAGTAAACGAGTTAGACTAAGAGAGATACTGATAATATGTATCAGTTTCAGTGCTCAAACCTTAAATTTTTAGGGAAAAGAAAACATAAATAATTCACAAGGAATTTCACAACTTTTTCACACCATTAGTGGCTGAGAAGCTAAGAATTTTATGAATTTGCTAGAAAATAAATGTGAAAATTATTACTAATATGTTTTCATGCTTCAGTAATTTCGTAGCCTGCGTCCCATCCGGAATTGTCTTCGTAAAGTCCGAAGAAAATTCTGGATGTAACGCAGGCTATAATTTCGAGGGAATACACTTTCAAAACCACTTTCAAAAACCTTGGTGAACTGTAAATAGAGTTAACGGCCTCTTCTCAGTAGGATGATTCAGCAACTAAGATAATTGTTGATCCATTGATTGGGCTTTCAGACTCACTGTGTAATGTTTGTGTACTACGTTTCGACGCCATTCTGGTCGTCTTCTTCAGGTACTGATCTCGTTTTTGGTTTTATTGTTATTAAAAGTGGTTTCCAATAATCAATGTCTGCATGAATATTCAATAACTTTTTGTTGTTGTTGTTGTTGTTGTTGTTCTGTGTCTTGTCAGAATGGCGTCGAAACGTAGTACACAAACATTATACAATAAGTCTGAAAGCCCAATCAATGGATCAACAATCAATAACCAACTCACAGAGAAGAGTTTCAGATCAACAACTAAGATAATTCTTCTTAGTTTTAACATGACACATTTATGTGGAAGATTTATCGGATTGCTATATCATTGTGCACATCAACCGGGGGGGGGGGGGGGGGGGGGGGGGAGTAGTAGACCCTATCCAAGACTCAAGGGGAAAATTGTATACCCTAGGTAAGGCAATTTAAGACAAATTAGGCTAAATTGTATACCCTATTCAAGACGCCAAGGCAAAAACCATACCCTATTTGGCGGAACGTCCCCGTATAGTAAATATAAGGGAGTACCCCCCCCCCCCCCCGGAACGTCCCCGTATAGTAAATATAAGGGAGTACCCCCCCCCCCCCCGGGGGCACATCACTGTTACGTAGTTTTATACAAACATGATTGGGGTTTGTAAATACCTCTTAAAAGTATCGGGAATGTTTGTTGCATGTCTTAGATGTAAAATCATTAAAATCATAAAAAGTCATTTGGTATCTTTTAGGGTATCTAAAAAGTTAACACCAAAAAGGCGAATAGACATGATCTTCTTTTACTTCAGTCAAAAGTCACCGCATAACTATCATGTTCATGTTAATGGATTAATTCTAATTTATATATATATACATATCTATCTGTAGATGTCTGTTCAAAGAAAGTCAAGAAACCCAAGTCAAATGATTCTACGTTTGGTCGTGCTTGGTGTCTTCTGTCATTTAGTTCTTTGTCAGGACCAAGTTCTCTTCGAATCCATCGAATCTATACCAGACAAAGCCCTGAAAGGCTTCGTATATAAGGTCATCAATGGAGTAAAGAGTTACTTCGAGTGTTTTCAAGCTTGTGAAGAAAACGTCTTCTGCTCGAGTGTCAACTATTACGCCTCGAAAGGTGTGTGCGAGCTCAGCCACTCTTCTCATCTTTTACGACCTGATAACATGACAAACGACTCTGAATCATCGTACTTTTTGAATCCTTTCCAGCAAAAAGGTATGTGTTATCTTAACAAATTAACAATCAGTAATCATTGTTATTCTGCATGATCATCGTGGTTAACATTGTTGTTTGCTATCGCCGAGTATCATTATCATCATCATCAGTATCGTTATCGTTATACAGTGTTACCTCTATTAAGCGGTCACCCATTAAACGGTCACCCATTAAACGGTGATCACCCTTTATAAGGCGGCCACAACAAAAAGTTCAAAATCTATTCCTATACCTATTCTATACTTCTATTCAGCGGCCAGCCTCTATTAAGCGGCCACAAGTCCCGAGGGTGACCGCTTAATAGAGGTACCACTGTACTTTATATCATCATCACTATCGTTATTTTTATCTTTATCGTTATCATTATCGTTATCGTTAAACTTATATTATCGTTATACTTATCGTTATCGTTATTGTAATAATCATCCTTATCGATATTAATATCATTATCGTCTTCGCTATCGTGTTACTGTCACCATAATGTATCCAATTGAACAATCGTTTTCGCAATCGAAGCTAAGTCCACACTGCAATGTTAATGCATGAAAATGATGTCGGCATTTCTTCTCTATATATTTATTCATATCATATTTTGGTTGTACTTGTTTGTGTTATATGACCATTACAAGATGATGCAGTGCGTAGATGATTAAACAATTATTTCTTTAAAAAACATGTTGTGTAATAAATCAACAATTAGGTTAAGATTACCGACATGCTTTGCAAGAATCAGAGCGTGGACTCAGCTTTGACAGAGAAATCTAATTTTGAAATAAGTCAAACAATCTCTTACTGCGCAGGTCAATTATTAAGAGGTTTTTCTTGTTCCAGAATTCACGAATTCTTCAGGACAGATACCCGAACTACCAGCCCAAAATTGTCGAGTTTTATCCCAAACCTTCCCATGGTTACCCTCGGGCAAATACTGGTTGGACGTGGACATTAGTGGTCCGTGGCCCCCTTTTCTAGGCTACTGTGATATGGACACGGACGGAGGAGGCTGGACACTAGTCTGGGCTTTTACATTCAGTATGTATAACGATTTTAAAAACAAAGGGAATTATGTTAAACCAATGCCAATGAACATGTTTACCACTGGCCAGAACGAAGAGTCCAACACCCCGCCTCAGAACGAAAGTGACATGAACGCTATGGACTTTAATATGTGGCTAGAAATTGGCAGCGAATTCCTCGTCAAATCGAATATCAACAACTGGGTTGGCTGTCTGCCTGGTGCTGGGAGTCTTGTCACTTAGACAGAGGGTAGTTTGAACTGTAGATTCATTAATCAAGTTGTATATGATCATCCCACGTGCAAGGAGATACCAGGGAAATTGGAGAAAATTAAATGCGGATATAGCCTACGTGCGAAGTCTACATCCAAGCATTTGTATTACTTTAATAGATGTGATTATTTTTCGTGGCCCGTACATGATCCATGTGGAATGAGTAATGGCAAGCACAAACAAGGCGTAGAGAACCCACACACAAACTTGTACATCAGATAGATAAGACAAGACAATATACCTAGTATAGTATCAATACGAAGATAACGATTCACTCGTGTTTTGCTAATTGCATGCAGCGTGATTTACACCTAATCCAAAAAACGTTGTCTGGTCCGCCGCACAGTCCTCGCGCCAAGACTGTGAAAGATATTGGTTATATCTAATCAGTAATTAATTTATTTGCTTGTTCACACTCTAGTGTGGTACTTTTTTCAACGAAATAGTGTTGTGCTTACTTTTATTTTCTTGTTTTATCACTCTCATCAAAATATTCACTGTGTTTTCCTTCACGGACTTGGCGCGAGGACTGTGCGGCGGACACGACAATGTTTTTTGGATTAGGTGTATAACTGCACACAGCATGCGCGTGCGTTTTCTAGTTGTTTGTCATAACTTATTAGTGTTATTCTTGAAGACTCAATGTTTATAACTCGTAAAGCTGATCCCAGCACGCGCGCGCGTGTTCTATTCTTTGATATACAGTCAATTCAATTCAAGTCTGCGCGACTAGACCGAAAGGACATGAAACGGAAAAAAGGAAATCACCGAAGCGGATAAATGCACACAGTATCTAATTCAATACCACACGCACTCAATCAACTAATTATGAATAATTCGCCGCTTCGGTGATTTCTACCCATGCTACCTTTCGGTCTAGTCGCGTTGAAAAGCTGTTATTACAGTTATATGCAAATGATTTCAAACAATTGATTCAAATCGAGGCTTTCGGGAAAACCTATTGTTTTCGCCCGAAAGCCTCGACTTCAACCCATTGTCCAAAATTATTTGCATATAATTGTAATAACAGCTATTGACTGTATATCACATGGGATGCGAAGGAACATCTACATTGTCAACACATAGTATCTTAGCAACAAATAAACAATGATTCCTTCGTGATTGTTCCTTCTTGTTTTTCTTCCACCATCCCATCCTCCCTTCCTTCCTTAGCTTTCTCCTCCTTTTCTCTCTCTCTTCTTTCCTTCCTTCCTTTGTTCGATCCTTTTCTTATTATCTCCCTTCCATAAACTATTTTTGCCTGCATTTCCTAAAACCCTTTTATGACTTTTTAACGTGTTTTTACTAGTTTCTATTCCTTTTCTTATGATCTCCATTCCATAAACCGTTATTGTATGTATTTCCCAAAAACCTTTTATGATATTTGAACCGGGCCCCCTCCTCGCTATCCCGACAGAAATCCTAACGTCGCGCTAGTCAAAACACCAGGGAGAGAACCAGCCCCTAGACTATAAACGGTAAACCCCTTTACGCTAACTAAGCAACTATCGATACACATTGATATGTAGTTAAATTAAAATGTTAATAGTTTTTTCGGCGAAGTTTTATTGTTATGCTAATTCAAATAGTATTGTTTCTGACCCAATAAAGTTTAATTAAACCCACTCTCAAGTAACAATATTGGAACCAATTTAATTCAGCTTATTGTAAACACTGATTTTCATTTAGGTTTTAATAATTCCAATATGATAATGATGATGTTTTTATATAAAGAACCAGAGATGCAGTTTCCACTAGGCGTTCCTATACACAGGACAGAATCTGGGCACTAGTCACCACATCCCTCTCATCGCCATCTTTGATTCTGATGAAACAGTGAATTCAAGTTCAACATTTTGACTAAAAACGTCTTAAAATTCTTATTTTCTTTGTCGTTTCTTCTCTTATAAGCCATGCCAACTGTTGATATACAGAAAGAAATCCTCTTCAAGGCGCTAGGACGGTCATATAGTAAGTACAAATGCTAGGCAAGTCGGGAAACACCGGTTTTTTTACCTCACGTGTGGCAAAGTTTGTACAAAAATCTTTGATTTTTCTCCTCGATTTACTCTCATTTAATAACAAATAGAACTTACAGGAGTAACATTCATTGTAAGAGCTTATACTTTTATCGTTTTGTTGCTGTATTTGTTTATTCGCATCTACAGAATTTCTTTCGTTTTCAAATTTCAATTCGAAACAGTTCGCGAATTTTGCCATTCATTTAGCCCACCCATTTTAATGTTCTTCTAATTAGATTCATTATGAAGGCAATATGAAGTTTTTGACTGAAATTGTACTGCTAATCAGTTGCCTCTAGTGTAATTATGCAGATATCGATAGATTTGGTATTTTTTTGTCATATGTTAAATCAGGTTCAATTTACAGAAATTATATTACTGATGTTTATGATGTTGATGTTGCTCATGGTGGTGATAATTATGATGATGATGATGATGATGATGATGATGATGGTGATGATGATGGTGATGATAATTATGATGATGATGATGGTAATGATAATTATGATGATAATTATGATGGTGATGATGATGATGGCGATGATAATTATGATGATGATGATGATGATGGTGATGATAATTATGATGATAATTATGATGGCGATGATGATGATGATGGCGATGATAATTATGATGATGATTATGATGATGATGGTGATGATAATTATGATGATGATTATGATGATGATGGTGATGATAATTGTGATGGGGATAATATTAATGATGATGGTGGTGATGTTGATGAAAATTATGATGATGATGATGAGATGGGGATGAAAATTATGATGATGATGATGATAAAAATGGTGATCATATATATAGTGGTTATTGTGATGGTGTTGTCGTTGATGTTGATGATGAAGATATATGGTGAAGATGTAATGGTGGTGATGATGGTGTTGTTGATGATGATGATAATTATGATGATGATGATGATGATGATGTAGTGGTTGTTGTGATGTGTTGTTGTTGATGTTGATAATGAAGATATATATGGTGATGATGTAATAATTGTGGTGATGGTGTTGTTGATTATAATGATGATGATTATAATAATGATTATGGATGTATTATGCATTTAGCACATACAATGTATTTAACTTCATGAAACTCATCCTCGGGAACCCAGGGGTATTCTTCTGTCGCTTGTTTCTCGCTTCCACAACATATACCCCTGGGAACGTAGTCTGTTGGAGCTTGTTCCGGAAGTCAAAATTCAAACTTATTTAACAACTTTCCTTGAATGGTTATCTTGATTTTCATTGGTCGACCTAATAAGGTCGACCAATCAGGAAAGAGCTGAATTTGGACTTCTGGAACAAGCTCCAACAGACTACGTTCCCAGGGGTATATGTTGTGGAAGCGAGAAACGAGTGACAGAAGAATACCCCTGGGTTCCCATGGATGATGAAACTTTACCTTTCCATCTTTTATTTTCAAATTGTAAGATTATGTACAAATCATTATTTCAATTTTTCTGCAGCTGATGAAGAATTTGATGAGCTTTGCTTTGAGTTTGGGCTTGAGCTTGATGATGTAGTAAGTATATATATCTTTTGCTCCTTCTCCCTGCACTGAATGAATGGAACAATGACACTATGAACAAAACTAACAAAAAATGCAATAGCTCTCAAATACATGGTGAAAGACCCACATTTTTTTTCTTTAGATAGAAAGTTAAAATGTAGAGTGAAAAAAAGTAAGTTAGTGAGTAAATAAGAAAGAGAGAGAGAGAGATATTATGTATTAAGGTAATTACGTACACAACCACATCAGCTATGCTGTAAAAATCTTATCTTGTTTAAATAATAATAATTATTATTATATTTCTGCAAGAAAAGTTTGAGGAAACAGTGAAGATAATGTACACTTCTGAAGTTGTCCTTTAGTAGCATAATTGTAGAATTAATAGAATAGGATCGAGTGAGGCCTTGCTACTATAAATGTATTTTATTAAGAGTCTGAGCTTTTGCCGTCAACGGCATCATCAGAGACTAAATGATAGAAAATTTAAATTAACTATCATTTAGTCTCTGATGATGCCGTTGGCGGCGAAAGCTCAGACTCTTAATAAAATACATTTATAGTAGCAAGGCCTCACTCGATCCTATTCTATTAATTCTACAATTATGCTACTAAAGGACAACTTCAGAAGTGTACATTATCTTCACTGTTTCCTCAAACTTTTCTTGCAGAAATATAATAATAATTTTTATTATTTAAACAAGATAGGATTTTTCCAAGGCCTCACTCGATCCTATTCTATAATGTACACTAATTACAATTTAAATGGTATTGATGAGAAAGGTATTTGAACTCAGGATTAAACATCGATCATTCGATCATTATTCACTCTGATGATGGTCGATGTGTAAGATGACCGAAACATCACTACTTTTTCCAAGTAATAAAATTTGTTATCTCAGATGATCTCCACTCAACCACGATGTTACTAATGGTATGTTAACTAACTTTGTTTCAGGTCAAAGAGACCATTGAAGAAGAGGGAGAGAAACCCAGAGAAGTGGTGATATTCAAGATTGATATCCCTGCCAACAGGTACAAAAATCTAGTTAAAAATCTGATGTAGACTCATATGCGTAGAATCATCATATTATTTATAAACTTTTATGTGTGAAAACTGTAAATTTCTAACTATTTAACAATTATTCGCTGAAGGCGAAGTGATTATCGGTGAATATTTACCGAGCGGTGAGTCTTCGAGCTGCGAGGTAAATATTCACCGATAATCACTTCGCCTGAGGTGAATAATCGTTTTAGTATAAATACAAAGGTGATTATTTCAAATAAGAAAGAAGGAAACAGCATTGAAAGTGAAAATATTGTATTTTTTAAAAGCGCGACCGTTATACGTAAAAATTGTTAACTTTGTCTCGCTTATAATGACAAAAAAAACGTGAAAATTTGCTATGATACCTTTAAATAGCTTGACACCAAACTTAGTAGCTTCTTTTGTCGATTTTGGGACAGCATTTTCTTTGAAGTTTTCAATTTCATCTTTGCTAACAGTGACAAAACTACTGGCAGCCATTTTGTCCGAAAAGGTGATTATCGGCTGATAATCCGAGATAGCAAACCAATCAGAGCGCGCGATTTTGTATAATCACCTTTGTATTTATACTAATTTATAATAACCTCAAAGTAGAGTGTGAAAAGTGTATCTGTGAAAGATTAGTAAATACTAAATAATACAATTTTTTCTAATTTATTTTCAATGCTCATTGATTGTTATAATTCCGAATTGGCCTTTTGCAACAACAGGTCACGTGAACCTACCCCTTTTAAATCGAGCAGCTGTGTCAAAATGAACATCAGAAGTGAAAAGAGCACCTCAATATTAGTAAGAAGCCAAAGTTTTAGCTCATAATGTTGAGTATAGGAGAAATGGTATTAAATTAATAAAATTAAATATTTTATAAGGATTTGTATGGGATTGAAAGCTTGCCTGCCAGAGCATATTTTCCATACAAATCCTTATAAAATATTGAATTTTAAATTTATTGCCATTTCCCTTGTGTTCATTTTATGAGCTGATATTTTGCCTTCTTACTGATGTTGAGGTGCTCTTTTCATTTCTGATGTTAATTTTGACACAGCTGCTCAATTTAAAAGGGGTAGGGTCACGTTACATGTTGTTGTAGTTATCCACCAGCTTGTAATAATTTGTCTGTATTTGAATCAAGGTATGATCTTCTCTGCCTTGAAGGGCTCACTAGAGGACTGCTGGTTTTCCTTGAAAAGTAAGTCAGATATGTTGATGAAGATGATGAAGATGCTGGATATTATGATAGTGATGATGGTGTAAGTTGAGATAATGATGGTAATGGTGATGGTGGTGGTGATGGTGATGGTGATGATGATGGTGATGATGATGATGGTGATGATGATGATGGTGATGGTGATGACGATGATGGTGGTGATGATGGTGGTAATGATGGTGATGATGGTGATGATGGTGATGATGATGATGATGATAGTTTTAGTTGAAATAATGATGATAATGATGGTGATGATGATGGCGGTGATGATGATGGTGGTGGTGATGATGATGATGATGATGATGATGATGATGATGATGATGATGATGATGATGATGATGATGATGATGATGATGATGATGATGATGATGATGGTGATGATATTAATGGTGGTGTAAGGGTAAGTAAGTTGAAGATGTAAATAATGATGACAATGTTGGTGATGATGGTGGTGATAATGATGGCAATAATGAAGGTGATAATGATGGTGGTGGTGATGATGATAATGGTGGTGTAAGAGTAAGTTGATGATGGAGATAATGATGACAATGTTTGTGATGATAGTGGTGATGATGATGGCAATAATGAAGGTGATAATGATAGTGATGAAGATGATGGTGATGATGATAATAATGGTGTTGATGATGAAGATGATTATGAAGAAGATGCTGATGATGGTATTTGAGATGATGGTGGTGATGATGATGATGATAGCAAGTTGATGGACATGATGATGATGATTATGATAAAAATAATTTGATGAGTATGTTAATAAAGTATTATTGTTCAAAATAGAATGGAAGCTCCCCGATACAAAGCTGTCAAACCTGAGGGACCAATGGAAAGACTGAAGATATCGAAAAATGTAAATGAATATCATGCATAAAGACACAGGTGAAAAACGCACTGCGCATGTTCAGAGGACAGTCGTGTTTACAATAAAACCATTGGAGATTTATCAACGTTTGGTAAATCTTAAAAGTTAAGTCCGTTCGTGGAAAGTTAACTAGTGATTAGTTTTTCCTATTAACACATTACATTAGTTGTTTTCTTTCCCTGGTCAAATAATACAAGATAAATTTGCATAATACATAACACGAAATCCTTCATAAATCTTCAGTAAGTTTTTTGTTCAAAGAAAAATCTGAACATGCGCAGTGCGTTTTTCACCCATGTCATGCATACATGCATGTTGTATCTAAAATATTTTATTTTCTGTTTTTCAATTTCCTTCTTTTCTTTTTTCACATTACAATATTTGTGTGTTGAGCAACTGACCTTCTTTTTATGTTGATGTTTTGAGTGTTTTTTTTTTTCCAGACTGCACAAGTAAGACCTCATTGTGTTGCTGCTATTCTAAGGAACATCACCTTCACAAAGGTACTAACAGGTTCCCATTTAAATCTGTACTTTCCCATTTAAATCTGTACTTATGCAAATTGTGTTGATGTGTGCTATAAAACACACAGATCAACCAATCAGAGTATATTATTTCTGAAGTGAACTTCTCTGATTGGTTGATCTGTGTGTTTAGCACACATCAACAAAATTTGCATAAGTACAGATTTAAATGGGAAAGTACAGATTTAAATGGGAAAGTACAGATTTAAATGGGAAAGTACAGATTTAAATGGGAAAGTACAGATTTAAATGGGAAAGTACAGATTTAAATGGGAAAGTACAGATTTAAATGGGAAAGTACAGATTTAAATGGGAAAGTACAGATTTAAATGGGAAAGTACAGATTTAAATGGGATCCTGTTTACTATACAACAACCATTGATGCTCTTGTCAAAGTTGTATATTTGCATGTCATTGAATGTTAATATGCCAATTAAAACAAATAGTAGGAAAACTAAATGAAAGAATAAATAAAATCATCTCCCATTTCCCATTTCTCTGTCAGGCCAGTTACAATAGTTTCATAGAGCTTCAAGACAAACTGCATCACAATCTCTGCCGGCGAAGAACACTGGTTGCCATAGGTACACATGATTACGACACCCTTAAGGGTCCATTTCTATTTGATGCCAGACCTCCTAAAGATATCAAGTTTATTCCTTTGAATCAGGTAAATAAACCATTGGATTTCCAACATTTAATGTTTGGATTTCCAGTGTATTTCCACAATTTAATGTTTGGGCTCCCTGTGTATTCCCTAAATTTAATGTTTGGTGATGTTTCCCTGTGTATTCCCTAAATTTAATGTTTGGGTTCCCTGTGTATTCCCTAAATTTGATGTTTGGGCTGCCTGTATATTCCCTCAATTTAATGTTTGGGTTGCCTGTGTATTCCCTCAATTTAATGTTTGGGTTGCCTGTATATTCCCTCAATTTAATGTTTGGCCCCCTGTATATTTCTTCAATTTAATGTTTGGGTTGCCTGTTTATTCCCTAAATTTAATGTTTGGGTTGCCTGTGTATTCCCTAAATTTGATGTTTGGGTTGCCTGTGTATTCCCTAAATTTAATGTTTGGGATCCCAGTGTTCTATTCAAATGTTTCTGAAAATTAACATTTCCTTTGCATTTTCCCTTTAAATTTCAATTTCAATTCCAGACAAAAGAATTTACTGCAGTTGAACAAATGGAACTTTATTCTGTAAGTACTTTAGATAAACCTCATGCTGCTGTCAATGATGATGATGATTGTGATGATAATGATGATAAATTATACTAATTAAGATGGCGATGTTAGTTATATGGCAATGGAGATATAATAATTTATACTATTATAATACTAGTATGATAAATGATGATGATGATGGCAATAATACTATATATATTGTACTATAAAGATACTATCATAATGATAATGATGATGATGATCAGTGATGATAGTGCTAAAATAATGAGGATTTTTTTATAAACTATGATCAGTATCACTGACAACAACGTTATTTATGGCAATGATAATCTTTATAATTTTCTTTAATATTTATATGGCGCAAATATCTGTGTGCATATTATCAAAGATGATAATGATGACTATAATAATTCATACTATAAGAGGGTCCTGAAGGCCGGGTAAAATGGTAGCTGGGATTGGCCTTTTTTTGACTGGGATTGGATTCACTGGGAATGGGATTTACAAATAAAAGAACAATAGAAAATGGGATTGAAAACTTGAGCAAAATGATGGGATTATGTGATTTTTGACTGGGATTTGGTCCAAATATAAACTGGGAAATGGGATTTGGACCCCCCTCCCCTTCAGGACCCTCCTATAATGATGGTGATGTTGATGCTACAATAATAATAATGTTATCAATACCCTACAAGCACAATGACAAGTTGGTGTTATTTTTTCAGAGTGAGAGTCATCTAAAGCAGTATCTTGGCATCATCAAAGACAAGCCAGTCTACCCTGTCATCTATGATAGTAATAATGTCGTACTATCCATGCCGCCAATTATTAATGGTAAGTCATTTCAACCCTGAGTGTAAATGCTTCATCTGCTATTTATCTACAGCCAATCAAGACCAGCAAATTGTAGATATCATATATCTATCTGTTTTTCTGATCTGAAGGCATGATGATGACTGGTCAAGCTTGCAAAAGCTTAGCCTGCATAGCAGTCCCTCCATCCGAGGGGACGCAGGCTAGCAAAAACTGTGCAACTAAACCGGCTACACGCAGGCTAAAGGAAGATGGAATGACCAGAAAAGAAAAACAAAAATAATTCCAAAGTTGGAATGATTTTAGCTATAAATTCTCTTATTCTGATGAACATTTAACAAGTAAAGCAACACACACTTTTTTTTATTTTAAACATATATTTTGCTCTGAGTTTTCTCCAAGAGCTGTGCTCATCGTGGGAGATCACACAGTACTGATTTACAATATTTATGGAGTTAAGGAATAGAAAAAAGTACAAATATAAAAATACAAATATTGACATAGGATTATTTATTGTAACAAGAATATATATATGAAAAGAAAATAAAGAAAAAAGATACTGAAAAGATACGTATTACAATATAATATAATATAATTTGAGAGTAACTTGCTCTATAACAATCTTTTGGTATCCATTATATATTATATATAACTTAGTCTTAGTCCACCATTGACGTTCACTCAGACATGCTAAAACTATATATGTTAATTGTTCAATATTAACACAAAACACTTGACTTACCTGTGAATTTTTGAAGAATAAAACTGTAGAACTAGAGAATGAACAGCATATTTCATTAAGTTTTTTATTGATACAATGTCATGTTTTTCAAAGGTGAACACTCCAAGATTACTCTGAATACCAAGAACGTCTTTATAGAGAGCACAGCAACAGATTTACATAAGGTACATGTATATATTAACATGAAACTAACAATAATATTTTTAATTATGTCAAGAATAATGATGATGATGGAAATGATGATGATGGTGATAGTGACAATGATTATAATGATGATGATAGTGATAATGATGATGATAGTGATAATGATGATGATAGTGATAATGATGATGATAGTGATAATGATGGTGATGATTTCAACAATAATAGAAAAGATAATTTTAATTATGTCAAGATTAATGATGTCAAATATTGCATAGATAATAATTTAATAATGATGTTGTCAATGATGATGATGATATGATATTAATTATGATGACAAATTTACTGTAATGGTTGAACGTTTTACTATTAATTCAGGCTAAAATAGTCTTGGATACCTTGGTCACTTTGTTCAGTGTCTACTGCAAAGAACCATTTGTGTAAGTCGAAAAAAGGAACCTTTTTCATTTCATTCACTTATTCATTCATTCATTCATTTTTTCGATCATTTAATATTTATTCATTTATCCATTCGTTCCTACACTGATTCATTGATTCATTCAATTTGTTAATTCATACCTATATTCATTCATTTATCCATTCTTTCGATTCATTCATTCATTTGTTGATTAATTCAGTTGTTCATTCATTTATGCATATATTTATCCATTCTTTCGATTCATTCATTCATTTGTTGATTAATTCAGTCGTTCATTCATTCATGCATATATTTATCCATTCTTTCGATTCATTCATTCATTTGTTGATTAATTCAGTCATTCATTCATTTATGCATATATTTATCCATTCTTTCGATTCATTCATTCATTTGTTGATTAATTCAGTCGTTCATTCATTTATGCATATATTTATCCATTCTTTCGATTCATTCATTCATTTGTTGATTAATTCAGTCGTTCATTCATTCATGCATATATTTATCCATTCTTTCGATTCATTCATTCATTTGTTGATTAATTCAGTCGTTCATTCATTCATGCATATATTTATCCATTCTTTCGATTCATTCATTCATTTGTTGATTAATTCAGTCGTTCATTCATTCATGCATATATTTATCCATTCTTTCGATTCATTCATTCATTTGTTGATTAATTCAGTCATTCATTCATTCATGCATATATTTATCCATTCTTTCGATTCATTCATTCATTTGTTGATTAATTCAGTCGTTCATTCATTCATGCATATATTTATCCATTCTTTCGATTCATTCATTCATTTGTTGATTAATTCAGTCGTTCATTCATTCATGCATATATTTATCCATTCTTTCGATTCATTCATTCATTTGTTGATTAATTCAGTCATTCATTCATTCATGCATATATTTATCCATTCTTTCGATTCATTCATTCATTTGTTGATTAATTCAGTCGTTCATTCATTCATGCATATATTTATCCATTCTTTCGATTCATTCATTCATTTGTTGATTAATTCAGTCGTTCATTCATTTATGCATATATTTATCCATTCTTTCGATTCATTCATTCATTTGTTGATTAATTCAGTCGTTCATTCATTTATGCATATATTTATCCATTCTTTCGATTCATTCATTCATTTGTTGATTAATTCAGTCGTTCATTCATTCATGCATATATTTATCCATTCTTTCGATTCATTCATTCATTTGTTGATTAATTCAGTCGTTCATTCATTCATGCATATATTTATCCATTCTTTCGATTCATTCATTCATTTGTTGATTAATTCAGTCATTCATTCATTCATGCATATATTTATCCATTCTTTCGATTCATTCATTCATTTGTTGATTAATTCAGTCATTCATTCATTCATGCATATATTTATCCATTCTTTCGATTCATTCATTCATTTGTTGATTAATTCAGTCGTTCATTCATTTATGCATATATTTATCCATTCTTTCGATTCATTCATTCATTTGTTGATTAATTCAGTCGTTCATTCATTTATGCATATATTTATCCATTCTTTCGATTCATTCATTCATTTGTTGATTAATTCAGTCATTCATTCATTTATGCATATATTTATCCATTCTTTCGATTCATTCATTCATTTGTTGATTAATTCAGTCGTTCATTCATTCATGCATATATTTATCCATTCTTTCGATTCATTCATTCATTTGTTGATTAATTCAGTCGTTCATTCATTTATGCATATATTTATCCATTCTTTCGATTCATTCATTCATTTGTTGATTAATTCAGTCGTTCATTCATTTATGCATATATTTATCCATTCTTTCGATTCATTCATTCATTTGTTGATTAATTCAGTCGTTCATTCATTTATGCATATATTTATCCATTCTTTCGATTCATTCATTCATTTGTTGATTAATTCAGTCGTTCATTCATTTATGCATATATTTATCCATTCTTTCGATTCATTCATTCATTTGTTGATTAATTCAGTCGTTCATTCATTTATGCATATATTTATCCATTCTTTCGATTCATTCATTCATTTGTTGATTAATTCAGTCGTTCATTCATTTATGCATATATTTATCCATTCTTTCGATTCATTCATTCATTTGTTGATTAATTCAGTCGTTCATTCATTCATTCATGCATATATTTATCCATTCTTTCGATTCATTCATTCATTTGTTGATTAATTCAGTCGTTCATTCATTCATTTATGCATATATTTATCCATTCTTTCGATTCATTCATTCATTTGTTGATTAATTCAGTCATTCATTCATTTATGCATATATTTATCCATTCTTTCGATTCATTCATTCATTTGTTGATTAATTCAGTCGTTCATTCATTCATGCATATATTTATCCATTCTTTCGATTCATTCATTCATTTGTTGATTAATTCAGTCGTTCATTCATTCATTTATGCATATATTTATCCATTCTTTCGATTCATTCATTCATTTGTTGATTAATTCAGTCATTCATTCATTTATGCATATATTTATCCATTCTTTCGATTCATTCATTCATTTGTTGATTAATTCAGTCGTTCATTCATTCATGCATATATTTATCCATTCTTTCGATTCATTCATTCATTTGTTGATTAATTCAGTCGTTCATTCATTTATGCATATATTTATCCATTCTTTCGATTCATTCATTCATTTGTTGATTAATTCAGTCGTTCATTCATTCATGCATATATTTATCCATTCTTTCGATTCATTCATTCATTTGTTGATTAATTCAGTCATTCATTCATTCATGCATATATTTATCCATTCTTTCGATTCATTCATTCATTTGTTGATTAATTCAGTCATTCATTCATTCATGCATATATTTATCCATTCTTTCGATTCATTCATTCATTTGTTGATTAATTCAGTCATTCATTCATTTATGCATATATTTATCCATTCTTTCGATTCATTCATTCATTTGTTGATTAATTCAGTCATTCATTCATTTATGCATATATTTATCCATTCTTTCGATTCATTCATTCATTTGTTGATTAATTCAGTCGTTCATTCATTTATGCATATATTTATCCATTCTTTCGATTCATTCATTCATTTGTTGATTAATTCAGTCGTTCATTCATTCATTCATGCATATATTTATCCATTCTTTCGATTCATTCATTCATTTGTTGATTAATTCAGTCGTTCATTCATTCATTTATGCATATATTTATCCATTCTTTCGATTCATTCATTCATTTGTTGATTAATTCAGTCATTCATTCATTTATGCATATATTTATCCATTCTTTCGATTCATTCATTCATTTGTTGATTAATTCAGTCGTTCATTCATTCATGCATATATTTATCCATTCTTTCGATTCATTCATTCATTTGTTGATTAATTCAGTCGTTCATTCATTCATTTATGCATATATTTATCCATTCTTTCGATTCATTCATTCATTTGTTGATTAATTCAGTCATTCATTCATTTATGCATATATTTATCCATTCTTTCGATTCATTCATTCATTTGTTGATTAATTCAGTCATTCATTCATTTATGCATATATTTATCCATTCTTTCGATTCATTCATTCATTTGTTGATTAATTCAGTCGTTCATTCATTTATGCATATATTTATCCATTCTTTCGATTCATTCATTCATTTGTTGATTAATTCAGTCGTTCATTCATTCATTCATGCATATATTTATCCATTCTTTCGATTCATTCATTCATTTGTTGATTAATTCAGTCGTTCATTCATTCATTTATGCATATATTTATCCATTCTTTCGATTCATTCATTCATTTGTTGATTAATTCAGTCATTCATTCATTTATGCATATATTTATCCATTCTTTCGATTCATTCATTCATTTGTTGATTAATTCAGTCGTTCATTCATTCATGCATATATTTATCCATTCTTTCGATTCATTCATTCATTTGTTGATTAATTCAGTCGTTCATTCATTTATGCATATATTTATCCATTCTTTCGATTCATTCATTCATTTGTTGATTAATTCAGTCGTTCATTCATTCATTCATGCATATATTTATCCATTCTTTCGATTCATTCATTCATTTGTTGATTAATTCAGTCATTCATTCATTTATGCATATATTTATCCATTCTTTCGATTCATTCATTCATTTGTTGATTAATTCAGTCATTCATTCATTTATGCATATATTTATCCATTCTTTCGATTCATTCATTCATTTGTTGATTAATTCAGTCGTTCATTCATTCATGCATATATTTATCCATTCTTTCGATTCATTCATTCATTTGTTGATTAATTCAGTCATTCATTCATTCATGCATATATTTATCCATTCTTTCGATTCATTCATTCATTTGTTGATTAATTCAGTCATTCATTCATTTATGCATATATTTATCCATTCTTTCGATTCATTCATTCATTTGTTGATTAATTCAGTCGTTCATTCATTTATGCATATATTTATCCATTCTTTCGATTCATTCATTCATTTGTTGATTAATTCAGTCATTCATTCATTCATGCATATATTTATCCATTCTTTCGATTCATTCATTCATTTGTTGATTAATTCAGTCATTCATTCATTCATGCATATATTTATCCATTCTTTCGATTCATTCATTCATTTGTTGATTAATTCAGTCATTCATTCATTCATGCATATATTTATCCATTTCATTTATTTATTCATCCTTCAATTCGTTCATAAATTTGTGCATTCATTCCGTCGTTGATTGATTGATTGATTGATTCATCCATATATAATAATAATAATAATAATAATAATAATAATAATAATAATAATAATAATAATAATAATAATAATAATAATAATAATAATATTATACATGTAATAATAAACTTTATTTAACGATGGAAAACCAATTTAGCAAAAGCTAATCTTACATTGGGCCATCAAATAAAAATATGAAATGCATACAAGAATAAGAAAACAAAATAAAAATAAAAAAGGATAGAGATAAATAAACAAATAGATTAAATACATGATATGGGTAAATTACAGTTCACTAATCGATAATAAGATATTTAAAAAAAATGTTTAAAAAATGTTTGTATAAATCAGTTCTAAATTTCTTGAAAGTTGTGTTTTTTTCTGAGTTCAGCTGGTAAGGTGTTGTAATATTTTGTGCCACTGTAGCGCAGTGCCCGTCTACTAATATTGAGTTTAATTTTGGGAATCTATAATATATCTATCCATTCATTCATCCATTCATTTATTTGATTCCTTATCATAAATGTTGTTTTGTTTGTTCAGGGTTGAATCAGTTGAAGTAGAACAGCCTGACGGTTCTGTACTTGTCTATCCGGTAAGCCTGAAGCTAGACTTCATCCTTCTCTCCAATCTTCCTGTTACATTTTTCTTCCATTGACCTTACAGTGGTGAGTGAAAATATTGTACTTTCTTTGTGTAGGAGTTGAAATATCGACATGAAATAGTTTCTGCTGATGAAATAAATAGGAAAGTAGGAATAAGGTAAGATGTTTAGACATAAATTATATAACAATTATTCACCAAAGGCAAAATAAAGGTTATTATTCACCAAGCCTGAGGAGAATAACTGTATTAATTATAAATACATTAGTGATCAGTTCAAAAAATAATCAGCCATTTTTTTTTATAGAAATTCAATTTATTTTTTCGATTTCTATAGGCACATGAAATGTTGATTGTTGAAAAGTGCATTGAGATGTAATAATATAAGATGTACATCTAATGTGCCATAAAAGCACATTTAAGTTAAGAAAAAGTTTATACCAAAGACCACCTTTAAACTTTTGTAAAACTGTCAAAATTGCATCCTTTCATTTCTCTGTTACAGTGAATCAGCTGAAAATTTAGCAAAACGTTTTTTTTAATTTTCTATAATGACCTGCATATTTATACCAAAGAACACCTTCAGACTTTTGTAAAACTGTCAAAATTGCATCCTTTCATTTCTCTGTTGCAGTGAATCAGCTGAAAATTTAGCAAAACGTTTTTTATTTTCTATAATCACTGACGTATTTATACCAAAGACCATTTTTAAACTTTTTTAAAACTGTCAAAAATACATCATTTCATTTCTTTGTTGCAGTGAATCAGCAGAAAATTTAGCAAAACGTTTTTTTATTTTCTATAATCACTGGCGTATTTATACCAAAGATTACCTTTAAACTTTTGTAAAACTGTCAAAAATGCATCCCTCAATTTCTTTGTTGCAGTGAATCAGCAGAAAATTTAGCCAAGCTTTTAACACGGATGTGTCTTAAGAGTGAAGTAGCAGAGGATGGCAAGAACATCAAAGTAGAGGTCCCTCCTACTAGAGCTGATATCCTTTGATAACTTATTGAATTACGTGTTGTTGAGAAATAGTTAAAGTGATGAAGAAGATGGCAATGGTGATTATGATGATGATGATGATGATGTAATTGTTGATAGTGATGCATGGTGTTGGTAATGGTAGTGATGATGATTGATGGTGGTCGAATTTGAAGATGGTGATAGGAATGATGCATGATAACGATGATGATGTATGATAATTATGATGATGATGATGATGATAATGCACGATGATGATGTTGATGATGGGTAACGATAATGATGATAACGATAATGGTGATGGTGATGGTCGATAATGATACATTGTTAATGATGTTGATGATAATGATGATAACGATAATGGTTATGGTGATGGTCGATAATGATACATTGTTAATGATGTTGATGATAATGATGATAACGATAATGGTTATGGTGATAGCTGATAATGATACATTGTTAATGATGTTGATGATGGATGATAATGATGATAACGATAATGGTGATAGTCGATAATTATACATTGTTTATGATGCTGATGATCATGTAGTACTGATAAGTGGTATTGTCCTTGACATCATCGCACACGTGATCCACTCCTGTGACATCATCGAAGATGCCGCCATTGCATATGGTTTCAATAATATTGTCAAATCAATCCCGTCAACCCTCACGATCGGCAACCAGTTTAAATTGAACACGATCTGTGATTTACTGCGACAAGAGATTGCCCAGGCTGGGTTCACTGAAGTACTGACTTTTGCCTTGGTAAGTACCAGTACCACTCGATCTATTGTGGTGAAGGAGAAGTGGTAACTAGTATCATCACCCTGATCATCATCATCATCATCATCATCATCATTATTACAGGGTACTAAGTTATTCATGTGGTGATATATCTTTAGCATAGTTGTTATCATTATCCTGATTATCATCATCATCATCATATCCATCATCATCATCATATCCATCATCATCATCATCATCATCATCATCATCATCATCATCATCATCATCATCATCATCATCATCATCATCATCATCATCATTGTTGCAAGGTACTAAGTTATTTTTTATCCCAGTGCTCACGTGACGATATATCAGAAAAGCTCAAGAAACCTATCAACGAAACACGTGCTGTTCACATCAGTAACCCGAAGACTCTAGAATTCCAGGTATGCAACAAGAGAGGAGAGGGAAAGGATTACCTATTACTCTATACAGTGATCCGCGCCGCCACCCCCTACATTTTATATTTTATCTTTCCAAAACTCCAGTCACATGTATGCAACACGGGAGGGGAGGGAAAGGACTTCCTTTTACTTTCTACAATGATCCCCACTACCAGCCCCTAAATTTTTCTATTTTATCTTTCTATATGAACTGACTTATATAATATATGGTAAAAATCTTTTTGATTGAATTTTTTTATCTCAAGGTTGCCAGGACAACATTGTTACCAGGGTTACTGAAGACTGTCAGCTGCAACAAAAAAATGCCATTACCCATAAAGCTGTTCGAGATGTCTGACGTCGTTCATAAGGATGACAGCAAAGGTAGATTTCTCTTGCAAACCCTAGTTGCTTAAATAAAATAGAATTGTTACTACCTTAGTTGCTAGTCACCATCAAAGATAATCAAAGTTATTGTTTGCTTTTGTTATTGATATTTGTGGTTGAAAAGAGCAGTTAAGTTGTGTTGGTTCTTAAAAAATCACTAACTAGTGATTTTGCTTAAATGTTGCCAATTTGAAGCAAGATTAATTAACACGGAGCAATTCCTGTCGTAAGGATGGCGTCACCGAGTTGTATAGAAAAGTTGTAATAATAATAATAATAATAATAATAATAATAATAATAATAATAATAATAATAATAATAATAATAATAATAATAATAATAATAATAATAATAATAATAATAATAGTTTATTCACAATTGATCACACGCAGACGGAAAAAAAATAAATAATAATATATACAATATAAATACATGAAAAATTGTGAAAGGAGGTGAAAGAGGTTATCCCTTTCTAGTCCACCTCCTTAACATAATTTACAAAACAGTTTACAATCAGTATGTACTATCCTAAAATATATAAAAAAATTGAAATTTACAAATGTCTATAATATATAAAAACTATTTACAAGTAGGTGATTTAAAACTAATATAATAAAAATATGTCTAATAATGGGTTAATGTGTTAATAATTTAATTCCTAATTTTTTCTTGAAAAAAATTTTTCCTAATTTTTTCCTAATTTTTTCTTCTTATATTCTCTGCTTCTGCAATTTCTTTTGATAGTTTGTTCCAGTGATTTACAATACGTATAAAAAAAGAATGCTTATAGCTGTTTAATTTAGCAGCTCTAGTCTTTAGCTTGAAGCGATGGTTTGCTCGTAATGATTTGAAGTTATTAGCAAAGCTAAAAAAAAATCTTGCGGGTTTAAACCGTTCAGTTCATTAATCGTCTTATAGCACTCAGTCAAAGATGAAAAAGTTCTTCTTTTTTCCAATGTTGGCCATTTTAGTCGTTTCAAACGATCTTCATACGGCATATCTTTTGCATTTGCACCAAGTGCAAATCTCGAAGCTCTCCTTTGTACTTTTTCCAAAATAACAATGTCTTTCATCAGGTGTGGTGACCACACAGGAGAACAGTATTCAAGGATTGGTCTTACTAGACTCTTATATAGTTTGGAGAACAAGTCCGGGTTCTTTGGTCCAACGGTCCGTTTAATAAAGCCAAGAACACTGTTAGCTTTATTTGAGCATTTGGTGGCTTGTAGGCTCCATGACAGATTTGATGTAATATAAATGCCGAGGTCTTTGGCTTCAGATACTGCCTTAAGCTTGCTACCACATAAATGATATTCAGGACTTGACTTGTCAGTCTTTTTCGAGATTCGCATCACTTCGCATTTTGTAGTATTAAAGCTTAGTTGCCAGTCAGTGCTCCATTGTTCCAGAGAATGTAAATCATTCTGTAATTCGTGCATATCTTCGTTGGCGTTTCAACACTTTGTACACTTTCATATCATCAGCGAATAATTTACATTGAGATGTTATGTGCCGTGTTATGTCATTGATGTAAATAATGAACAAAATTGGACCCAATACGGTTCCCTGGGGTACCCCAGAAAGTACTGTTGTCCAGGATGAATAATGTCCCCGTAGTACAACACGTTGGTGGCGATTCGTCAAGAAGCTTCTAACCCATGATAACAGTGGGTCTCTGATTCCGTACGCGTGGAGCTTTAATAATAGGCGTTCATGTGGGACAGAATCGAACGCCTTGGAAAAATCCAAGAATACAACATCTGTTGAAAGACCATAATTTCTATTGTGCCGAGTCCAATCATGAAAGACAGTCAACAGTTGTGACAGGCAAGACTTGCCTGTCATGAAGCCAAATTGATTAGGGATAAAGATGTTCCTACTTATCCAGAATTCCACGAGATGTTGTCTTGCAATTTTCTCACACACTTTACAAAGAATTGAAGTTAATGAGACGGGACGGTAATTTCCACATTTGTTTTTAGCACCTTTCTTGTGTAGCAGTATAATATCAGCTTGCTTCCAACAGTCTGGTATCTTGCCTGATGAGAAAGACAAGTTAAAGATTTTGCAAACTGACCCAGCTAAAGTTTCCGCAAAATTCTTTAGAATCAGTGGGTGGAGGCCATCAGTGCCAGGAGACTTGCGAGGTTTCAGCTCTTTTAGTAACTTTGCAACTTCATCAACTGAACAGTTAAGAGAACTAAGGCTATCGTCTGTGATGATCTGACCAAAAGACGGAATATTCTCTAGATTTTCACGCGTGAAGACTGATGCAAAGAATTTGTTCATGCATTCAGAAATGTCACCTTCATCGGTTTTTACGCTTCCATTGTCCAACTTGATAACAGTTAGATCATTAGACCCTTTGCGCTTTGAGTTAACGTAATTCCAAAAGAGTTTATGTTCTTTTTTGTCATGCATATTGTTTGCCAAATCCTTCAGGTATTCCCATCGGGCCTCATTACATTTCTTTTTAAGCATGTTGTTTATGCTCTTGTACCAACCCAAATGTGTGTTAAATAATAATTTTTTATCTGTTTATTAGATGTTGGTGCTCGTAATAATCGACGATTCTGTGCCATCAACTATAACAAAACACCAGGTTTTGAGGTAAGGCCCTTTTTAGACTGACTCCATAAGTCAGTCCCAGGTCGCTGTCTGTCAGTGTCGTCTAACAGCGAACTGGGTCCAACTTATGTAATAGTCTAGGCAACACAGCGGTCAAACGACTACGAATGCGTGGCAAAATTTTCACAGCGCTAAATTTTGGATTGTAAGTGTTTGAAGTCGATTTATAAGAAATTCCCTGAATATATAAGCTTGAAGTTTCGTGTACATAACTTTTGTTATATTTTAAAGCTACCATGAGTCTATACTTTTGTATTTTTGTTTATATTTTGAGAAAAAGCGATGAAAGTCGTCCAATCCATCGTTTTTTATAGAGTCAGTGCAAAAATTAAGCCTGGGAACGAGGTTGTGACTAGATCATTTTACTTGTTTTTTCGCGCATGCGTAGTCGTTTGACCGCTGTGTTAGTCTAGGCCCTTGTAAAACGTCAACTTTTGCATGGTTTGATTAACCAGTGATAACTAAAAATACTAAAAATTATTAATAATTTTTACCCGTAATTCATGAAGGTAATCCATGGTTTACTGGACCGTACAATGCAGTTACTGGAAATCAAAGCAACAGTGAATAAAACCGCTGACCCAAACCAAGGCTATCATCTCAGACAGCATGACGGTAAGTCACGTGACATATTGATAGCTGTATTTCTCATGGATCAATAGACCCATTTAGCTTCAATGTTTATTTTCCTATTTCAAACCACGTGTTCATTCCCTTTGGAGTTAATCATTTGCTATGTATAAATATCTTAATACTTGACATAAAAGAACAAATCTCAGGGGAATGCCATGTGGTCTGAAATGTGCAATTTGCATACAGAACTAAAAGGGACTATTTTTTATCAATTTATCTTCTTTTCTGTTTTACTAATCTAGATCCCACATTCTTCCCTGGTCGTTGTGGTGAAATTATTGCCAATGGAAAACCCGTTGGAATTGTGGGAGTTCTACATCCTGACGTCATCGATAAATTTGACTTGAATTTGCCATGCGCAGCTCTTGAGATTGATATCGAGGCTCTTACTTGAGTATAGGGGTCGTCTTTAAAAGTACACTATTAAAAAGAACCACTTACTGAAGCGTTCAAATACACTGAATCGAAATGTGGCAAAACATTTAAGTATAGTGATTGACTAACTAGCCTCTCTTGAATGTAAAGACTTGATAGTGTTTTAACATGAAGACGAGGCTAGTCAGCAATCATTACTGATCAACTTATTTTGATTCAGTGTACATGTATGAGAGGCTATTCAGTCAAGAACAATAGTTAAAATATTGCACTTACTGACATTTCGTATATTTTAAAATTTTCCGATGAAGGATTAATGTCCGCAGTACCCTGGGTTCCAGAGGCTCTAGAGGGGATTGGGAAGAGAGGCGGGGAGGCGCACTCTCTCTCTCCCCAATCCCCTCTAGAGCCTCTGGAACCCAGGGTATGTCCGCAGCGTCACTAACTTCAAACTCTTAAGTTTTATGTGGTGTTAAAAATGTGGTTTTCCAAATACACCTATTTCAATAATCGTTGTCGCAGCCGAAGCTACAGTCCACACTCTGAAGCCTGCAAAGGATGTCGGTTACATGGACTTAATTTGTGATTCATTGCACGTTTTTTATTGAAATATTTCTATTTATATCTACCACAACAACATCTCGTTTTGGTCATATAACACAACCATGTACTACCAACATATGCTATGAATAAATCGATAACAAGAGAAGAAACACCGACATCCTTTGCAGACTTTACAGTGTGGACAGTGGACTTTGTTTGCGACAACAATTTTTGAAATGGGTATATTTCGTCGGTAGGTCTATTATATCGTCGGTTGTTGAATACTCTATGCAGTCTCACGTTATCTAGAGCCGCTGTACTATTTGACAAAGGGCATTTGCACAGGCTATAAGCCTCGATTTGTTAAAATATTCACAAATTCCAAGCAAAGTACGAAAAATATTATCACTTACATGAGGCTATCCCGGTGCAAATGCACCTTTTGTGAAATAGTACAACAGTGCTATATATGACATGCAACTAGTCTATTGTATAGAATTCTATTCTAATTTAGGTAAATATTGTAATTGCACTATTTAAAGTATTAAATATCTGCTATAGTTTAATTGATAATTTATTTTATTTTTTTACCCCTCGATCCACTTTCGTCATCCCCCTCCCCTCCCTTCCAAATTTTCTTTTTGTTCGTTTACCTCTTACAATTAATATCCTCATTCCCCTCCCTTCCCTTCCAAATTTGCTTTTTGTTTACCTTTAACAATTTAAATAAATACCATTAAATAAGGTTGCTAATTATTACAGAATGTTTCTTTGAGTTTCCCTTTTGTTGTTTAAAGTAGAGTGGTTATAATAGACTTGTGAAACAATTAGGTGAGCGTTAGAATTATCAGTCTCTCTCGCAGTACACAGGAAGCCCGACACTAAAAACGGCTGCGAGAAAATAATCATATAACCATAGAGCGAAAACACTAGAACCATGAAATAAAAACAAAATAGTTACTAACTAATAGTTTTTATTTTGTGACTATTTAGTCGGTATCAATTAACCAGAAACATCAAATGCAAAAGGAAACAATACCTCATTACAACTTTACTTGTCTTTTATAGTAACTAATAGTCGCTAAATAAGAACTATTACACACTAACAATTCGATTTTGTTTCATGGTTCTAGTGTTTTCGCTCTCGATCTAATCTGATAATGCATTCTGTTTTTCAGGGGTAGATATTGTAATTTAATTATTTTGATTTGTATTATAATAGCTACCCCCAAAAACAGATGGCATTAATTATGGTTATTATGAAAGTAGAGAATAGGGTTTTTCTTACTCATACTTGCAAGACAAGGTCTGTCATTCAAAAAACAAAACAAGAAACGTCAGGCTACGGATGCTATCAGTATGGGAAACGAACCACATAAGACGTCTGCAAGGGGAGGCTATGTTAAGGGGTGGGGCAGGGGAATGGGTAGGGGAGGCGAGAGAAGGGAGAGACTGCTCGAATGCTATTTATTCTTACTCTTACCATTTCCCCCCTCCCCTGAAAGCCTACTGTGCATGTGGGCAAGCGAGACAGTCTCCCCCCGCGGCCGTGTTTAACCTCGTCACGCAAGTGTCTAACCACGCCGTTGCGTGACGAGGCTAAACATGGCTCCGTGGGAGACCGAGACAGTACGCTTGTGTACGTGCCTGGATTGGTCTTCCTGTGGTGTGACCTCTAACCCTATCATTCCCTACTTAAAGATACTCCCAATAAACAACTGAGAGGCACTCCTTGTAAACCACTTCTGCTTCTCAAAACATGGTGATCCTGTTAGCTATCGCTGTTATTGTATCCCTACTAGGGTGCTCTTACGGTACCCTATCGACTGAGTATCAAAACAACGTCCAGTTGGATGATATCGGCAAGACTTACATGCTGTACTGGAGTCATAATAACGATGGATGGATGTATTTTGCTGTGCAAGCTAAAACTACTGGCTGGGTTAGCTTCGGTTTTGCTGAGAAGATTGGTGATATGCAGGGCTACGATGTCATGATCAGCTATGTTTTGCCTAGTAAAAAAACCACTGAAATACATGTAAGTTTGATTATTGCTTTCCTTGCTAGCAGTGGTTACTTTTTCAAACAGTAGCGGCGGTTGAAAAGGTAGCCTCTTCTAGAAATTCTTACTCTAACTTACCCTGCGAGCAGAGGTTCCTTTCTCTTATACCTCGTCGTTCTAGGTAAGAGAAAGGAACCTCTGCCTACAGGGTAACTATAACCTGGGTACCATAGGTTATTTTTTACTTGCTTTTAATAGCGTTTGTAAATCTGACGGTTTCTTTTGAGGATAAAGAACATAGATGTACAAATGATAAATACAAATACAACTCCAACTCTGGTTTCTAAGGTATTCTAACAGGAATATTAGCATGCATTTTTCAATTCAGTCTGTCATCTAGAGCGCAAACTATTCAACGAAAAATTGATGGCTATATATATATATATATATATATATATATATATATATATATATATATATATATATATATATATATATATATATATATATATATATATATATATATATATATATATATATATATATATATATATATATATATATATATATATATATATATATATATATATATATATATATTTGCAGTAATATACAACTTAAGAACAGTTTTCACTAACAAAATAGTAAGGATATTTGTTTAATTAATACCAGAGTTTTATGCATACGAAACCTTAATTTGACAAGAATGTACCGGCTGAACTAGCAAGGGAGGGGTCGGTATGTAGATGAAATCACAGTCAATGAAGGTTGGATATATCTGCGCAGTTTTTGTGTGTATAAAAAATCAGTTACGTAACACGATTTCGTACCTGTAAGAGTCATTTTAAGTCTGTTTTGTTGCTTCGTTGGGGTAGAAATCGACAAGGCTTTATTTAACAATTATTCGCCGAAGGCGAAGTGATTATCGGTGAATATTTGCCGAGCGGTGAGTCTTCGAGCTGCGAGGTAAATATTCACCGATAATCACTTCGCCTGAGGTGAATAATCGTTTTAGTATAAATACAAAGGTGATTATTTCAAAAAAGAAAGAAGGAAACAGCATTGAAAGTGAAAATATTCCATTTTTTAAAAGCGCGACCGTTACGCGTAAAAATTGTAAACTTTGTCTCGCATATAATGACAAAAAAAACGTGAAAATTTACTATGATACCTTTAAATAGCTTGACACCAAACTTAGTAGCTTCTTTTGTCGATTTTGGGACAGCATTTTCTTTAAAGTTTTCAATTTCATCTTCGCTAACTGTGACAAAACAACTACTGGCAGCCATTTTGTCCGAAAAGGTGATTATCGGCTGATAATCCGAGATAGCAAACCAATCAGAGCGCGCGATTTTGTATAATCACCTTTGTATTTATACTAACAGCTATTTTATCTGTGCGTACCTTTTAGGGGTCGCCTTTAAAACCTCCGCCGATCACCCCTACCACTTGGACAAAGGGAGTACCCCCAGGGGTTTTCCGACAACATGTTTGTAATCTTCAAATTATGCTAAAGACACTTAATGCCCATAGTTGTAGGGTATTTTAATATAGTCTGGCCTCCATAAATTGTATGAACTTGTACATTAATGTTATTATATTTTCTGACCATAACGATACTTGTCTAAAACGGTTTAAAATATTTGACTTCTTCAATTTTGCCTATATATGTCTTGAGAAAGTACATAAATGTTGTTAAATATTGTAATGATCATTGATTGCTTTGTATTGGTTCGTATATTGTAATGGGAGTCAGTTAATGACAACAATTTGACGTTCATTTATCAGAACGTTTATGGACCGGCAATAGTTCGAGTTGGCATCATTAACTCTTGACACATATTGTAAAAGATATGATTATAAAATGTCTGATCGAATCTGCGATTTGCAAGGTCCAATAATCATATCACCATCATCATAATAATCAGCAATATCATAATCTCGAAGACTCGCGGCTCGATAATTATTCTTCCGATAACCACTTCGCCGTCGGCGATTAATTGTTTAATATCATTATCATGACCATCATCATCAGAGAGACATAACTGAGACAGCTTTATACTGCGTGCCTCAAAATTACTTAGTGAGTAGCATGCATTAATTTTTTTACGCCTGTTATACACATGTAGTTTTTATTTGCATGCATGTAAACGGCCATTCGTGTATTTTTTCCTCAAATGTGTTCAGTCTAAAAAAGCTATCATTATTATTCTCATCACCATCATCATTGTCACCATATGCACACGACCATCATATCATCGTCGTCATCATCAACATCAACGTCGCTGTCAATATCATCATCACCATCATCATCATCTTATAATTACCGTCATCATATTTTCAACTATTATCGTTTGTTTTTAACAGGATTACTTCACCAATGGTCATAAAGTTCCACCAGTCGACAGTCAGCAAGATTTCTTTTTGAAGAATTCCTCCGAGGTTAACGGAACCACTACTATTGAATTTAAAAGAAAACTTCAAACTGGCGACACAAAAGACATTGCTATCAAGGTTAGTGCCATATAAATAAGATCACTGCTTGAAGATACTACGCAAAGTACAATAACAAAGGAGGAGGGAAAATGAACTTCCTCTTTTAATCTTTTTTGATAAATTCTTTTTTTGCTTCTTGTTTTCCGACTTCTTTTCTTTCTTCCTTTCTTCCTTTCATTCTTGATCTCTTTGCCCCTCTCTTTTCCACGGCCGTCTCTTCTCATATTCTTTGATAATTTCTTTTTCCTTTTCTGTTTTCATTTCTTTTTTCATTTCTTTTTACATTTCTTTCCTCAGTTGCTTTATTTCCTTCCCGCCATCCTTTTTCTTCCTTTTTCCATTTTCCCTTTGTCCATTTATATAACCTCTAGCAAGTCTACATTCATGTTTGATCTCATACTATCGATATAGAATTATTGTTCTTGACTGGCTAGCCTCGTGTTCGGTGTTAAAACACAATGGAGTTTTCACATCTATGCAAGGCTAGCCACGGTCAAGAACATAAAATTGGATGCCATATTTCAATTCGGTGTATTCATTTTTGTTTTTCAGTCTGGTAAAATGTGGGTCGTTTGGTCTCACTGTCAGTTCGATAACACCAATACACGACACGATAAACGAGGATACAAAGAACTCGCACTTATCTCCATTGGGCATGCGCAAGCTGCTAACTTGGTGCTACTGCTGACCACTTTTCTCGGTTTTCTTTATATGTACTTTTGAAAATGTCGATAACTGATAGCTCGGTTTCAGTGCTTCTCGGTCGTCTAGTGTTTGTGAAATCAAGCACGTTCTTTTTAAGTAGCATTTATTTCGTGTTGAACCATTTTTGGGAGTTATTTATTTAATTGTAGCTTTAAAGGTCGACTTTATCTTGATTTTTTGACGGATTTATTTTATTAATGTTTTTAGTTTGTATGCAACTGTTTTTAAACAGTTGAAAATGTTTTGTTAAAATGTTTTGTTGCATGTTGCTTATCAAGCTTGTAATATAATATATTAATGCAACCTCGTTCCCAGGGCCCTCTCCCTTCGCTTTTGTTCCCGCCCCACCCAAAAGCCTGAAAACCAGAACCGAAAAACCTGCAGGAAAAACTCGGAGACAAAGTTTGGAAAAATACTATACTGTTGTGACATATTTCGCTGGTTGAATTCATATCATCCATAATTGATTACGGGCTTGGTACGCAACAAGCCAGCAAAACCTTTACCAACCTTTTTTAAAATAGCTGTATGTTTGTGTAAATTTAGTGCAACCAAACCCGCGCACTTAGCTCAAGAGCGTTGTACTACAGTATTGTTATAAATGTATATTTTTATTTTTGTCGATTTATATATGAGGTAATTTTTTTTGTTAATTTCAGTTAACCAATAGTTATATAAAACATGTTCACGTAAATTTTCACGTTTTATTTTTTATATATTTATTAAGGCTGCCTTATTGAGTTACGTCATGGAAAGTATGGCGTCATCAATACGTCATCAGTAGACGTCATAACTTATTTTCGTTTTACGAATTTGAAACTTACGTCATCAAAAGTATGACGTCATCCCTTACACTGACAGTACGTCATAAATAAATATGTGCGCACGCGCAGAAAGCTTCAATTTGACGTCACAAGTCATGAATGTATTTTTAGTTCCAATATGTCGTCCAAACTATGACTAAGATTCCTAAACATAAAGTTGTATTCATTGGCGATCAAGGAGTCGGGAAATCTTCGTTGGCTGGTCGGTTTATTTACGATGTTTACGAAGAGAAATATCAACCAACGATAGGGATCGATTTTTTGACTCGATCGGTTAGAATAGGTAGGTTAATATGTTATGTGGTGCTCAGTCAATCTTTTAAAGGATATTTCGGTTATTCCAAATGCCACGAGTCTTTTGAAATATTTTTTTCTCATACGTTCTGAATATGGTTGCATAACTTCAGAGCCAATTAAAACAAAGGAAGCATGAATATTTAATGAGTCATTTGACATTTGGAACAGTTTTAATGTTTAGATTGCGAACAGTCCCTACTTTTCCCTCTTTTTCCCTTCGGATTCCGGGTGAAACGGACAGGAAAACGAGATTTTTATAAAGAGCGGAGGTGTGGAGATTTGGGGGTAGAAGGGGAGGGGAGAGGAAAAGAGCGCCTCTCCCCTTCTCGCCCCTTATTCCCGCTCGACCGTATTTCATTTAAAGGCTCATTTTTCTCTCGTTTTCTGGAATCCAAAGGGAAAAGTAGGGACTGTTCGCAGTCTATTTACCCGGACCCGGACAGATTGAGATCCCTGTACATAGACCCAATAAAGTCGAAATTAGCCAGAACAGCATACGTCACAAGACAAAGCGTGGATCGCCTGAGTTGCTTAGGCTACGTCGAAATCACAACTGACCGCGCGTATAGTTTAAGCTTCGTCATGTCATCAAGTATTCTACATATTATCAGCCATAAAATTTCATTATTACGCCGATCGAGTTATATAAAATGGCCTTGTTTTTTACATTGTAAACCAATGAACTGTTGCTTTCTTGTCTCCATTCTTTCAAGAGGATTTTGATGTTCGTTTGCAAGTGTGGGATACCGCTGGACAGGAAAGATTTCGTTGTTTGATTCATAGTTACATCCGGGACTCCGAGGCTGCGCTTATTGTATTTGACGTCACTAATCATACGTCATTCACAAGTATACGTCAGTGGATCGCCATGGTGAAACAGGAACGGGGTGATGACGTCATTGTAGTGTTGATTGGCAATAAAGTTGATGACGTCGAAAAGAGACAAGTGAGTTGAGCATGATACAGTTGTACCTCTATTAAGCGGTCACCCATTTTAAAAGCAGTCACCCTCTATTAGACGGCCACAATAAAAAGACCCAAATCTATTCCATTACTGACCTATTCTGTACCTCTATTCAGCGGCCAACCTCTATTAAGCGGCCACTTTGGAAAGTCCCGAGGGTGGCCGCTTAATAGAGGTACCACTGTATTCAAATTTGAATCTACCAATGAATCATCATGGTCATGTTTTATTTATTGTCTTATAGTTATCATCACTATGTCACTTCCATGCAATATCATCATCATTACTATCATCAGATAAGGCGATAAGATCATCTGTATCATCATACATCACCATCATCTTCATCATCATCACCCAATTACCTAAAAGATAACGAGTTTTACCGTACTGAAAACGCAACGGTCTGCACGTTACTCACATCTCGACACCACAACCACTAGAAACAGCAGTAACAACCGTGCAGCACCACTCACATCACAGAAAACAGTACACAACACAAAATCAATTCTACAACCCTTCACCTACAAGATAACATACCTATATAAACAAATACAGCTATTTTAAAAAACGTTGAATACTGAATAGTGCATTCCAAGACCAAAGGGCATTGTGGGTCTCATTGATTCATAGTAAATAATACATATACAGCAATAATTACCCCCTGTAACTAGCTCGTATATTGTGTTGAATGGAATGCACTAAGAATAAAATAACTAATTATCATTTATTTTACTTTAAACAATATTACATGACCCAAAATGCATTTCAGTCTTGCAATGCACTATTCAGTATGCAGTATTCAGTATTCTACGTTTTTTGAAATAGCTGTATACTGTTGGTATACAAAGGGTACCACTCCCTTTGCCTAAGTGGTAGTGGTGATCGGCGCTAGCTCCTTTTAGGATTGAAAATTTCTCCATATAAATATAAGAGGTAAAACTTTGATACTTAACTATAACTCATTTGCGTGATATCTGTTTCTCATTCCCCAGATAAGCTACCAAGCATCGTTTGCATCGTTGTAGTTTGTCCAAGTGTTAGGGGTGATCGGCGCTCATTTAGGGTTGAAAATCATTTCTATATAAATCTAAGTGAAAACACTTTGATACTAAATAGCTAATTTGTGTGATATGTTTCTCATCCCCCAGATAAGCTACCAAACAGCAGCATCGTTTGCGGAAATCTACGGCTATACATACGTAGAGACGAGTGCACGCACAGGCTATAACGTAAGGCTATTATTCACAAAACTATCTAAAGACTTGTTGATACGACACTACACAAAGTACAAGATGATGAGCGAAGTTAAACTAGATGAAAACGAGAAAGTGGTTTTCGATAGAGCCTCAAAGAATAGTACTGGCCTTACAGGGAAATGTAATTGTTGATGATGAAAGTTTTTTCATTTGTTATTTATTGAACTTTTCGAGATATTCAGGTGTGTTTAAAAATTAAAAAAGTAACGTGAATCTTTTCAGAAATAAAGAAATACACAATGCTTAACCAAGCAACCGACCAACCCACCGACCAGCCAACAAATTAAACCAACCAATTAACCAAGACTAAACAAACAAACAAACAAAACAACCAACTGGCTTAGCCAGCCAGCCAGCCAACAAACCAGCCTACAAACAAAGCAACCGCGACCGACCGACCCACCAGCTAAAAAACTAACCAACTAGCCAATACACTAACCAACTAACAAACCAACCAACTAACAAACCAACCAACTAAAAAACCAACTAACTAACAACCAGCCAACGAACGAACCAGCCAACAAACAAACAAACAAACCGACCTAACCAACCAACCCAGCCATCAACTAAGCAACCAACCAACCAACAAATCATGCATCCAGCCAGTAAAACCACCTACCCACCTACTACGTTTTGATAATTTAGTTAAGTTTGTTTGATGTGTTCATCTCTCCTATGCCACGATGGTTTTTCTCCGGGTTATCCGGTTTTCCTCCCTCCACAAAAATGAACCTGTGAGCAGTTGCGTGCCATAATATTTAACGTAGAGGTAGTGAGTGTGAGTCTCCCCAATTAGCAGGGCACTTGCATGCTAAATACATTGAGACGTTAAGAAAGTGATTTTGTTTTTAATTATTGTTCACAATTTGTACAATTCCATTGTATTTCATATAATTCCAATCTCGTATTGTTCCAGCTTAAAATTCAATATTTTCAAAGCCTAATCTCTTACCCCCACCCCACAGAAAGTGGTTCAAACAATAAATTTTTAAATAATCATTTTAGTGTTTCAATGGACTGTAAATTTGTAAAAGACTACAATTATGTTAAAAATTGTTGGGACATTGTAACATTTTTAAGAACGCTTTTGCTTGAGCTTTTAAAAATATACAAAATGTATCAATTTGCTTTGCAAACCCCTTTCCCCCTGAGCAATGTTAATTGGTCTTTCAAATGAAAACCGTTTCACATTCCCAAAACTAAACATTGATACGGGGGAGAGGGGAAACGGAGAAATGCTGAAATGTTTTTCATGTAAAAAAAAAAAAAAACAGATAATGTCCCAAGGTATTTTGCACACGTTTGTAGCTTGTCCAAAACAATAGTCATTGAAGTTAATTGCCCTGTTTTGATGCATTTTTGTTCAATAGAAATATATGTTGTTCAACATAATTCAATTTAGCTGCCTTCTTAACTATCTGGTTTGGTGCACATGTATGAGAGGCTAGTCGGTCTACAACGTACTATTATAGAATAGTAAATAGCTGTTTTTATAGATGCATGCAAATAAGATATGCTTTTGTTTTAAGAATCATACAAGCGAGGCTATCGGGTCAATACAACGCTTGTTGTCTCATTTGCATGCATCCGTAATATCAGCTGAATATACACCTATTTTCAAGAATTGTCGCAGCCGAAGCTACAGTCCACACTCTGAAGCCTGTAAAGGATGTCGGTAATATGAAAATATTTTCTGATTTATTAAAGAAATATATTTTTTATCATCTACCACTGCAACAACTTGTTATTTAACAATTATTCGCCGAAGGCGAAGTGATTATCGGTGAATATTTACCGAGCGGTGAGTCTTCGAGCTGCTTCGCCCGAGGTGAATAATCGTTTAAATACAAAGGTGATTATTTCAAAAAAGAAAGAAGGAAATAGCATTGAAAGTGAAAATATTTTATTTTTTAAAAGCGCGACCGTTACGCGTAAAAAATTTTAAACTTTGTTTTGCATATAATGACAAAAAACCGGTTGATACCTTTAAATAGCTTGACACCAAACTTAGTAGCTTCTTTTGTCGATTTTGGGACAGCATTTTCTTTAAAGTTTTCAATTTCATCTTCGCTAACAGTGACAAAACAACTACTGGCAGCCATTTTGTCCGAAAAGGTGATTATCGGCTGATAATCCGAGATAGCAAACCAATCAGAGCGCGCGATTTTGTATTTATACTAAGGTTATATAACACAAACACGTATAACCAAAACTGATATCCTATGAGTAAATCGATAACACGAGAAGAAATACCGACATCCTTTGCAAACTTCAGTGTAGACTGCAGCTTTGATTGCGACAACGATTATTGAAATAGGTGTAGATGTAATATCAGGTGATCTCGCTTCGAAGCGTGCAAAGGATTGTTTGTTAAAACGAACAGTTCCAAAATGGCACCTCGAAACAGCAACGATTTCGGTTACTTTTAGACATTTGCGTTTTGTTTTTATTCTTGTTTATTGCTGATAGAGCAGCAGAGAGCTTATGTTTACTAAGTTACATATAATTTTTTAATTTAAAGTTATGTTAAGGACGTATTCATAGAGGTTTAACATGGAAAACCACTCTCTCGAACGACGCCATTTTGGAACTGCTGGCGATGCGACAAAAGTGCCAGAAGTGCGCGCGCGAAATCACCTGGTAACAGCAACTTGTGGTCTATCACAAATCCATCAATCTCATTGGTTAAACCACTGTGAACTATTTGTGATAGCCCATAGCTGGAAAAAGTGCGATTTTGAAAAGAAAACAATGGCGGCTGAATTGCGATTTAATCATCATTATTTTCTTATTTAAGTTTGCCCTACAAGATGGTGGTTACTAAAACAATTGAGACTATCTTGGGCTAACCATATATATTTATTTTAAAAACACGTTGTTATGGCTTGAGCAACGAGCGTCAAGCCAAGGCCGAAATGAATGCTGGTTTTGTTCCTGCTAATGTATTGAAATAAGACTTGTTTTCTAAAGAATTCGAACTAATAACAAAATGTAATTTTTTTCAAATTCTTGTTGCATTACAATCTATTCTGTGACTAAGTCACTATATAAGATAAGTAAAGTTGTAATGAGCCATTGTTTCCTTTTGTATTTGATCCATGTTTCTGGTTCTGAGTGATAGTGACTCAATAGTGACTAAATAGAAACTATTAGTTAGTAACTATTATGTTTTTAGAGTGAAGGAATTTAGAGTGAAGTCATTTAACCCGTGAAATAGTTATTTGACTAATACACCTTAGCAGTCTTCAATTCCATTGTTTTCTTTTGAGTCTATTTGACTATTACACTTTAGCAAGCAATTTCTATTTCACTGGTTAAATGCCTTCACTCTAACCCGTGAAATAGAAATTGCTTGCTAAAGTGTAATAGTCAAATAGACACAAAAGAAAACAATGGAATTAGAGACTGCTAAGGTGTATTAGTCTAATATCTATTTCACGGGTTTTATGACGTCACTCTAACCCGTGAAATAGAAATTGCTTGCTAAAGTGTAGTAGTCAAATAGACACAAAAGAAAACAATGGAATTAGAGACTGCTAAGGTGTATTAGTCTAATATCTATTTCACGGGTTTTATGACGTCACTCTATTTCATATGGTTTTAGTCACTATTTTTGCTCTATGTCAAGTGAAATATTGTAACTTATTCATTTATTATAATCAATTATGTTAATTTAAACGTTCTGTGTTGCTTTAGCCTTATCTGCATCCCATTTCTTCTGCTTAGTTTTAAACTTTTGATAAAGAAATACTCCTGATGTCACTATTATAGTACCTAATGCACTCAATGGCGATACTTGATTGCCGAAAACCAACACAGACACCCAGATTAGACCAGCTCTCTTGGCTGTATTAGATACACTGGGGAGGAAGATCATAAGATGAATGATTGAATGGATGGATGGATGGATAAATGGATGGATGGATGGATGGATGGATGGATGGATAAATGGATGGATGAATAGATGAATAAATGAATGGATGAATAGATGAATGAATGGATGAATGAATGAATGGATGGATGGATAAATGGATGGATGGATGAATAGATGAATAAATGAATGGATGAATAGATGAATGAATGGATGAATGAATGAATGGATGGATGGATGGATAAATGGATGGATGAATAGATGAATAAATGAATGGATGAATAGATGAATGAATGGATGAATGATTGAATGGATGGATGGATGGATAAATGGATGGATGAATAGATGAATAAATGAATGGATGAATAGATGAATGGATGAATGAATGAATGGATGGATGGATGGATAAATGGATGGATGAATGAATATGTAGATGATTGAATGAATAGATGAATGAATGAATGAGAGGATGAATGAATGGAAAATATGTAGATAAATGAATGAATGAATGAATGGATGAATGGATGAATGAATGAATGAATGAATGAATGGATATATATATATATATATAGATGAATGAATGAATCATGAGTGAATATATGAATGAATGGGGGTATATGATAGGTTAAGTGAATGGATGGATGAAAGAATGAATCACAAAAAAATGGACAAAGTGAAGAGCGGATTGTTGCAGAATTTAAGGATGTATAAAGGAAATTATGAATATATCCATAAACGAGTGGATGTATTGATAAATAAATCAATAAAATATTGGGTGTTTGGTCAAATGAATGAATGAATGGATGAAGTGATTGATAGATTGACTAATAAATGAATAAATGCATCAACGAAAGAATGAATGAATGAATGAATGGATGGATGAAATAATTAATAGATTGACAAATGAATGAATGTATAAATGAATGAATGGACCAATGATTGATTGATCGATTGAATAATAAATCAATGAATGAATGGAAGGTCAAATAGATGACTGTATCCTTACCTAAATGTTACAGGTGATATCACTGACATTAATCCATATGCTGTAAGACTTTGTGTGTAGAACAGAAATGCATTTAGGCACAGCATTGATATCATATAATAGTCCATTGATTTGAGCTTGAGATTTAAATCCTGAGAAAATAGAACAGCAATTAAATAAAACAGTAAATATAAAGCTAATAAATCAATGAATAAATCAATGGACCTCCTAATCTTGAATCTATAATGTTGAATGAATGAATGAATCAATCAATCAATGGATGAATGAATCAATGAATGAATGAATCAATGAATAAAGCACTGGGCCCCCTATCCTCAATCTATAATGTTGAATGATGAAGGATTGAATGAATAAATGAATAAATGAATAAATGAATAAATGAATAAATGAATGAATGAATGAGTGAGTGGATGAATGAATGAATGAATGAATGAATGAATGAATGAATGAATGAATGAATGAATGAATAAATGAACGAATAAATGAATGGATGGAGGGAAGAAGACTGTAAATGAAAGATTGAATAGTTGAATTGAATATGAATAAATGAATGAGTAAATGAATGAATGAATGAGTGAATATTGGAAGGAAGAAATGAATGAAAGATTGAATAAACAAATGAATGAATGAATGAATGAATGAATGAATGAATGAATGAACGAATATATGATCATGACACTGATAAAGACATCCAAGCATATGATGATAGTAAAATTATCTCTATATCCTATATACACACCGACTGCAATGTTGATAGCTGATATATACTTACTGTATAAAAGAACCATAAAGGTAACTGTACAACTATTGACGCTGCACTAGTATAAAATTGAAGCTCTGGAGGACTGCAAGCAGATAACACCAGATTTGTAAATAATTTATATCTTATACTGCAAAACAGTCATTACTTTTAGGTGAAAACTCAGTGGAAACAAGACAAGTTTTGGCCGATCATCCTCGGGAATCCAGGGGCTATTTCAGGGAGCAAGAAACGAGTGACAGAAAATAACCCCTGGGTTCCAGAGGATGTTGGCTGATAGAATAGCCTACATAGCAAGCGTTTCTTTTGGGGGGCCGGAAGAAAGTTACTTTTTGGTTATTTTTGGATAGCTGTGTTACCGATATGGCTGCACGAAACCTAAGACGAGTACACAAACCCACGTTTTTTTGCACTTGTCTTTGGTTTCATGCGGCCATATTGGTAACACAGCTATCCCAAAACAAACAAAAAACAACTTTCTCCCATTCCCCCAAAAAGGAATGCTTGCTACGCAGGCTACCGATAGGAATGTGGTGAGATGTAACATATAACTACTTGACGCAGCCTATACTAGTTTACTCACTAGTTTCCATTCATATAACTATACCCTGTGAGCAGACGCTATTTTATCTTACCCTTAGAGCAACGAGTAAAGGTAAAAGACATGTTGAAAAGTACATTTTAATCAATCTTCAATTTGTTTCCTCAAACGTTTGTGTAAAAAGGGCCTGTTTTGCAGTTTATTCAAATCTTCCAAGTTTTGTCTTCAATATTCTTATTTAAATATTTTGTACAATCAACAATCAATATGAATGCCTCTTGGAACCTTATATTATAAATGCTCTTGGAGTAAATTTTGAAAGAGATATGTCACTTGATAAAACAACTCAAGATATAAACAAAAGATATAATTTATTTTATTCAATTAACATTTTCTTACCTGTAAGATGATGAATCACTAGAAAGAAGCTTTTTAGAAAAGACATTTTGTATACTGTGAATGAAAAAGAATTAGGAATTAGCATTATAGAATTTCAAAAATTAAAACCAAAACCAAAAATCAATGAGGTCTAGGTCTGTCCACGAGTTAATGAAAATCTGGGCTTCCTGTGTTTCTATTGTTACACAAAAAAAAACTATCAATCCATCATATATCAGTCAAATTGATGTTATTTATTCATTACTCATGTATATATTATAACCATTATCTTTTAAGTGCAACTTCCTTGTCTTCAAACTAGCACTTTTTTGTCCATTAATCAAACTACAAGTATGAGTTTGACTGAATCATTCAAAAGAGTGCTTGATCCATTGATCTGTAAATCGAATGGTATCTCATTCCCTACTGGCAGTTGCTAATTTTATCAAATGTACAGCATGGTACAGTGTAAAAAGAAGCCTCTGGTAGCAGGGAATGATATTTATCATACCATTTACCAATCATCAGCAATGGATGGATCAATCACCATTTTGGATCAAGCTGACTGTTTAAGTGTGCTCAATTTTACCTCGTTCTTCTAATATGCAAACTCGAACTCAGACCTCCTGCACTGCAGAAGGCTACACACATTCGTTCCCTTATATTTATTATGTACATCTCTTATATATTATTCAGCCTATAAAGTTAATTGATGGTTTAATATTTCTAGTGATGTCCTTGTCAAAGGATATCTTTATTTATTTAATAATCTAAATATTTTTTGTTGTATTCTCTCTTACCAGTCTATAAGAATATTCAATAGTGCGGCAAAGAATCCCATGGTATTAAAACTAATTTCATTGGCCGTGCATAGAACCAGCCCCCCTACTATTGGTATTAATGTAAGGTTCACATATAAACTTTGCTTTTCACCTGCAATACAAACAAAAACAAAAATAATTGAATATTTCATCAAAAAATTTATCATTATTTAAATCAAAACTCACTTATTCAAATTAGCTTTTAAATTGTTATTGTACATACCGGTATGTTAATTTTATATTTTATTTGTTATTTCTCAGCACAATTATTATACACTCATATAGCTACTTCAAAGTAGCATTCATTATAGAGTACCATCATGATACAATGCTATACTCATTTAAAATAAACAGGTTCCCATTTAAATCTGTACTTTCCCATTTAAATCTGTACTTAATATGCAAATTTTGTTGATGTGTGCTATAAATACACAGATCAACCAATCAGAGAAGTTCACTTCAGAAGTAATATACTCTGGTTGGTTGATCTGTGTGTTTAGCACACATCAACACAATTTGCATAAGTACAGATTTAAATGGGAAAGTACAGATTTAAGTGGGAACCTGTTAATAGTACTTTTCATACAGGATCATTATTATTGTTATCAACATTATGACTTCAGTTGGTTTCTGCACAAAATACAACAAGATGGTGATTATACATGAGCAGGTCCATGGATTGTACACACACATGTACATGTCTAATAATCCAGTTTCACATTATATCTAGCACTGCTGCACCATTATTTTGACAAAAGGCGCATTTGCACAGGAAAAGCCTCGAATCAGAGTTAATTCAAATATGTTCTTTATTAATAATACTTTTTGGTGCTATATGCTTGGAATTTGTGAATATTTTACAACAAAATGAGCCTGTGCAAATGTGCCCTTGCATGTCAAAAAGTATAGCAGTGCTGAATAACGTACACGAAACTGGAGTATAGAAAACATGCAATATAAAGAGTCCAACTTGCTGATGTTTTTGATGTAAACTCTTTGAGAAAATTTAGAAAAAATGGATAGGTTTTAAGTCTCTTATTTCAATTTGTTAACAAATAAAATAAATTAAGAAAAACTTACTTACCCAACATAAGCCAAGCAAATAAAGCAGTGATAACTGGTGAAGATGATTTGATTGTTTCAGTGAATGACACCGGAACATACTTTAGACTTATAAGAGAACATACCACACTAGCAAACCTATGAGAACAATAAACAGAAACATTTTAACAATAACAACAGCAACAATAACAACAGCAACAATAGCAGTAGTAGCAAATATAGCAACAGCACTCAAAAATAGATATTTTATCATGAACAGAAGAGAAAATACCACACTAGCAAACATATGAGAACAACAAGAGAAACTTTGAAACATTTTAACAACAACAACAGCAACAACAATAGTAGCAACAATAACAGTATTATAGCAACTACATGTATATAGCAACATGCAGCAACAGCATGCACTTAAAAATATATATTTTATTATGAACAGAAGACAAAACACCACACTAGCAAACATATGAGAACAACAAAGAGACTTTAAAATATTTTAACAACAACAACAGCAACAACAATTATAGCAGTAGCTGTAACTATAGCAACAGCAGCACTCAATTATAAAAATACATTGACAGAAGAGAAATTGAGAAAAGGTATAAATAGCCAGTTCTAAATTTAATGCATAGCGTAGCAAATAAGTATCAATAATAATTGTATTAACAACAATATTCTTTAGCTTACTTAACCTTACTCCTTGAAAACTGATGTTAAATTGTAAAATATTCAATTCCCACTTACCCTCCCCTCCCTCACAACTGATGTTATCCTATTCTAAAACATAAGATCCTCATTTGCCCTCCCCTCCCTCACAACTGATGGTATCAAATTCTAAAACATGCAACCCCCACTTACCCACACCTCCCTCTTAACTGATGTTATCCTATTCTAAAACTTACAATCCCCACTTACCCACCCCTCCCTCTTAACAGATGTTATCCTATTCTAAAACATACAATCCCCACTTACCCGCCACCCGCCCCTCCCTCTTAACTGATGTTATCCTATTCTTAAACATATGATCCCCACTTACCCTCCCTCCCTCACAACTGATGTTATCCTATTCTATAACTTAATTATGATCACCACTTACCCTCCCCTCCCCTACCTCTCAACTGATGTTATCCAATTCTAAAACATACAATCCCCACTTATCCTCCCCTTCCCCCTCAACTGATGTTATCCTATTCTAAAACACACAACAATTCCCACTTACCCTCCTTTTCCCCTCAACTGATGTTATCAAATTCTAAAACACACAATCCCAACTTACCCTCCCCTCCCTTGTAACTCACCTTAACCATCCTAAAATACTCATATTTCTGATGAAGTGAAAATGCGTCATTTCATGATGTCCATGTGATCTCTGGAAAAGTGCACATGGGAAATACATCTTAAATGCACCAAATATTGCCGAGCCAAGCATTTGAGTCTCTCCAAGAATCCCTGCATCTCCGTTCAAGTCACTTAGTATGTATTTATTAGTGAACATTGACCCAAAACTGAAGATGTACCATAACGTCATCATTACAACTTGACGGACAAAAATGTCTGCTTTTTCAAACTCAAGCTTTGGTCTTGTTTCCACATCGATCTCCTTCTTCTCAACAGGAATGACCGGAGCCATAGTCATTGGTAAACAATGTCCAGTGATATATAATTATTGTTAAAAAAATGTTCAAATATTGATTTCTTCGGCTGTTACCCTAGTCAAACTTCTGTGGGTTAATGTTGATAGCCATTTGAGAAAATCTGTAAATGAATGAATGAATTAAAAAGTGAATAAATAAATGTAATTACAATTTGACTAAATAATAATAACAACTTATAACAAACATGGATTGATGCATTAGAGATTAATATATATTTTGTAAAAATACAATATACTATTTAGAGAGAGCATTTCTTTCCAATATTCAAAATGATATTAATATTTATAGCTTACTCTCTCATATATATTCTTCGAAATGTAAATACAACCATTACAAATAAACTCCGTAACGATGCCCGGAACGATGTTGTCGCTTTTTCAACCAACACTTATAAAATCAAATTGTAAGTATTTAAATGATCGAGTGAGTGGTGTACGTAAACGTTTAAAACAAATTAGTAACTAACTATAAATTTGTGCTGTGAAAATTACTTATAATGACAAAAAGGTTCTTAATCTATATTTGCCACTAACAACTGTGGCATTGTACCCTAAGATGACACGTAACTCAACATTGAAATATAATATGAGACCTCTCCTGTTATCTAAAATTTCTGCCGGTTCAAAGTATAAATATTTGTTCTTACGTACCAATTTTGATGTGAAATTCAAATGATCTTGGTCGAAAAAGGCTCCGATAGTACCTCCATATTGTGATCCTAATACATTATCATTTGTGTAGCGTGTTTGAAGACTCTAAAAGGCTATTGCCGCTCCATTTTATCGAATAGCTGGTGCTCAACTGCAAAGTTCATGCTTCAGTCAATAATGAATCGCTATCTAAGCGAATGAACGGGTCGGAAACGAGCATAGGAACCCCGCTGATAAAATAGGGACTTGTGGTCTTGGGCTTCCTGTGGTGTTTCAAAATGGCGGCTGGTTGTCAAATCAAAGAGTTGTTTGGAGGGTCGATGAAAGCTCTTATTCCTTCTGAAGCTAAAGATGTAAGGTAGAAAATGATTTAATTGTTTTTCTAAACTATAATTTATTGAATTGAAAATTGTTAAAGTGTTTGGAAGAGGGATGGCAATTTTATAAGTACATATTTTCTAAGAAATTTATTGGTATCATCAGCATCATATATCCCACCAACATCAATATGTTCATCATCAACATTATCACCACAAGATCACTACCATCATCATATTAAATGTACTACACAATTCCTGCCATTAATCGTCATCATCATTACCCTAGCCTGCGTAAGCAGACCCTTATTAGCTTGAAACGTCTCCCGCCAACTACCCTGGGTATCACAGGTTATTTTCTCCTTGCTCTAGCGTTTGCTTTAGCGTTTGTAAATTTGACGGTTTGTTGACGGTTTGTGATTCAACAAGACTAACCCCTGGCCCAAAGAGCTAAGAATCTCACTTCCATGCTATTTTGATTGACACCCTTTATTATAGCCATATTTGGAAACTTGGCAAACTTGTTGACATCTTGCTGTCAGCTTTCATCCGATCAAAGGTCTTCATAGACTTAAAGCAATCAGAAGTCGGGGTCACGCAGCAACCCCCGCTTCTGATTGGCTCGGCAAATCCAAAAGAATAGACTCGTTTGGCTAGAGGGTTTCTCTTAAAAATAACGAACACAGACGTACAAATGATAAATACGAATACTAGATCAAGAAACCCTCTAGTTTCTAGGGTACATCATCATCAACACAATGCCTACAAATTATGATCATCATCAACATATTTATCATAATTTACTGATTCAGTATATTAATTGGTAATCTTATAATTGTGTTCATCCATCCATGTAAACAAAATATTTTAAATTATGATGGAAAGTTATGCCATTTTTTCTTTTTTTTTTTCATCATCATCATCTCTATCATCTTCATCATCATCATATCATATTTATGATAATTATGATGGAAAGTTATGCCATTTTTTCTTTTTCTTTTTCATCATCATCATCTCTATCATCTTCATCATCATCATATCATATTTATGATCATTGTATTTATCAGCATTTACTGATTCTGTATATTAATTGTCCATGTAAACCAAATATTTTAAATTATATATTTGGAAAGTTATACCTGCCATTTTCTCTTTTTTTCTTTTCTTGATAAATTTGTTACCATTTTGTCAGTGACATACGCCAGGTTCCTGACAATCAAGAAGTGTTTTGTAATGCAAATACTGACCAAAGCATCATGGTAGATATCCTAGAATACCAGTCTCATGTGGAAAACGAAGATGCTGCAAAGTAAGGAGTATTTATGTTATAATGTTTGAGGTTAATTTCTGAGTGTATTTTGATGGTCAGGTGGTGGTGATAATAATGGTAGTGAGGTAATCATGATGGCGGTTGTGATGCTGATGATGATAATGAGAGTCATGATGATTTTAATGACAATGCTTCTGATGAATGAACTTTATTACACTATATTTTAATTAATTAACATAAAGATTAATATTGTTGATGATTTTGAAAGCAAGGATGATGATGATGAATATGATGATGATGAGGATGCAATGATAAAAAATAACCTGTATGCCTTGATTGGTCTTTCTTACAAATCTTTATATTTCTAAGGTACCATTTTGAAGACATTGCAAGCTGTAATGAAAGTCTTGGAGCATTTGAGGTTATTTGATATTCTTTCATTTTTATTCTGACATTAATACTACCAAAATTACTCAACTGGCACTCCAAAATGGGTCATCCTAATTTACTTTAAATGTATAGATTCTTGTTTTTATTTTACAAAAAAATGACTTAAGTTTTATCTAGTACAGTGGAGCCCTGCCTGACAGCCACCCACTTAATACGGCCACTCCCTTATTCAGTGGCCGGATTAACAGGGTTTCATTGTACTGCCAGGGTTACACTGCTGCTTGTACAGTTGTACCGTACAACTTCTTAATTAAAAGTAAAATGTTTTTCTTATTGGATGTGCTTTTCAGATTGTAAGATTAGAATCTATTCCCATGGAAAGGATATCAATGAAACAGTAAGTCTAACTATTTACATGTTTGTATTTGATGCACTTAGAGTGTAATCATGGATATGTTCAAATTTTATCGTGTAAAAAATGTTGAAATTTTATTCAAAGGTGTTCTAGTGCATGGCGTCTTAAGGGAAAACAATTTGTTTCTAAGTTTAATGAAGGAGTAAGTAGAATATGAATTCTGTCTTTCCTTTTCCTGTCACCATTCGTAATTACTTTTTCCTTTCTTCTTGCTACACTTTATTAAATAAATGTATCATTTTATCATCCATTCTTCCATTTAGGCATCAGTCAATCATCCATCCATCCATTTATTTTAGGTATAAGTCAGTCAATAATTATAACACAGTTTATTCTCACCTTTTTGTAATCCACCCATCCATCCATCCCTTCATTTAGTCAGTTAGTCAGTCAGTCAACCATTCATCCATATATAATCCACTTTGGCATATTTAAGTTAGTCAGTCAGTCAATGATTATAGCAGTTTTTTTCTCACCTTTTTGTAATCCATCCATCCATCCATTCATCCTTCCATTTAAGCATCAATCAATCTGACTTCCATCCATCCATTTAGGCTACGTCAGTCAGTCAGTCATTCTGTAATTATAACATAGTTTTTTTCTCATTTTTTAAATCCATCCATCCAACCATCCCTCCATTTAATCAGTCAGTTCGTAATTATAACTCAGGGGTTTTTTTCCTAGAAATCTCTCTTGCACTATTTCGTCTTCCTCAATACTCTTACTTAATTCATCCATTCATCCATCCATCTCTCCATTTAGTAAGTCAGTCATGAATAATTATATAACTGGGGTTTTTTTTCCAGGAAGAGGCAAAAAATGTCCTAGAAATCTCCCTAGCACTATTTCGTCTTCCCCAGTACTCTACAGATATTCTAGTAGTCTTCAATAATCCAACAGTTATGAGGTAATTCAATGAATTTTATCTAGAGGCTATCAGGCTATCTTCTCCTGCGTCAGCTTTACCCAAACTGGCAGTGCTTGTGGAATCCACCTTACAGTGCGACTACTGAAACAAGGGCAATGCACCCAAACAAATTTCAATATATATAATTAAATTTTTAGAGATCAAACAAAAAACTCAGTGCAGTTCTCACAGGCTAAGATTTTTCTTATTCAATCTTGAACTATTCCACTTGAACATATAATGAAAATTATTAGCATTTCAAACAAAGAAATTAAAATAAACTTTTGCAGAGATTTTATTGTTGATTATCCTGTGTACAGCTGTCCCCACCCCTCCTGTTCTCCCTGTAGGGGAGGAGGGGTGGGGGCAGCTGTACACAAGCTAATTGTTCATATTCTCAATTGTGATTGGATAATTATGTTTGGATAGCCCTGGTTTCAGTGTCACACTGTAAATGCCAACCAACCATAATGTTATTAGAACAAAGAAAATTAAAAAATCTAAATTGTGAAAATGGTTGGCAAATTAGCATCACAAATTACCAATACTTGTAAACACTACGCCCACCTATACATCAGTCTCTGTCATCTAATGGAGTGTTTGAATCATTATTGTTTTGTAGTCCAGCAAGCAGTAGCAGTAGCAGTGAAGCTGACAGAGATCAACAATCATCATCTGCATGGACAGAAGAGACATTTTATTTCTTTGCAACAAGTCTTTCACTTCAAAACCCTAAATTGTTGTTTGGATAAAAAATTATATATGTAAATACTGATTAGCAGAATGTATTATAGCTATATCTAATTAAAAGAAAGTTTGCTTGGATATCAGTTTTGCTTTTATTTTATGGTTTTATTTTTTGCTACAATTTTAATGTATGATACATTATGTAATTAATGATTATTTGCTGAAGGAGGAGTGATACTAATATCAGTGAATAATAATCAAGACCATGGCAATTAATATTCACTGAACCAGAGGTGGATAATTATTATTGTTTTAGTATTTAAATACAAACGTGATTATTTCAAAAAGGAAAAATAACCAACTTGTTTTGAAAAAGTTTGCTAAGGGGGCTGTTATTTATAAGTGTATTGGGGGGGTCGGCAAAATCACCTGTTGTTCGTTTCCAAATATTACCCAACCCCCCTTCCTGGTTGGCAAAAATATCACAACCCCCCTATGTTTCGTCCAGATTAATTTTCCTAAGCCCCTATAAAACAGCATACAATTTGTAACAACCCCCTCCATGTAGCATCCGAAAATAAAGTGACCCCCCTCAATATTGCTGAAGTACCCCCCATACACTAATAACTAAATGAAAGCCCCTTACTGTAAATAACAAATCTGACAATCTTCATGAGATTGTAAGTCTCTCTCTATATATATATTTGAAAATATGCTCATTGTAATTTTGGTTTATTTTTTGTTTATTATTAATTTTTTTTATTATATTATATTTTGATATTATATTAAGTTCTTATACAGTCTTGCAAAGAAATCAGTGATAAAAATTAAAAATTAAAAAAATGAATTGGTTAAAATTAAAAGATACAAACCTAACGAAAAAATGTATCAATCAGTTTTATTTTATTTGTTTTTGTTATAATTAAATTTTAAAATTGTTTTGTTTTTAATTTATTAAACCTCTTATAAAAATGATGAAAATGCCATAATTGTTTTGATAATTGAAAAAATGTCCAATATGGAGATAACAAAATTTGATTATTAAAAAAATCGCTAAAAATGAAAAGAAAACGGCTGAAATATAGGATGCGAAGTAAATCACCATGTCGAGGCAGCCAAGCGTGCGCATGCGTAGTTTAGAAAAACGATCAAAACACGTTGCATGAAGGATTTTGTTAGTAGTCCTAGAATGGCGAACGAAAGCGGGAGAGAGGGTATTTGGAGACGGAAAAATGGCCAGGAAAGCTAGCTAACTCGTAACAAGAGACCTTTTAAGCACACAAACTTACAGAAGAACATCTATCCAAGGAATTCGGGTGGTTTTATGCCGTGTTGAAGCAGACAGTGAAGAATATTTTTGAGATTTTCGAGACGTGGAGGCAACAGGCTAAGTCGTTCCCCGAGTACGTTCGCGAAACACCTTCGACTTCGCGTTCAATTTCGAGGAGTCTTCCCAACTATTTTACAAATCTTACTCACTAGAACTGTTGGTTTGTGGCCAGTTTATATGTCAAGCTTGTCAAGTGGAGAGATTTGGAGAAATTTTGAGTGAAATTCTGACTTTTAGCTGATTGTTCAAGCTAAAGTTGAAGCGATTTGCAGCGGGTTTGTACATACAAGCTTATTAATAATTCATGAAAACATTTTGAGATCTTGGAACAAAAACATGGCTACAAAACACAGCAAAGAGCATGCAAACCCGCTGAAGAAGAAGTTTGTCAGCCCGAATGCGAATCGGAAAGCCCCTAAGTTTCCAAACATTTCTCCAAAACTCAAGTCCAATTTTAAAGAATTCCACAAATTTTCGCAGCAAGGCAAAAAGGAAGGAAGTTTGAAAAAGAAACTTTATGAATGGAAAAAAGAAAAACGGGCGAAATATTACTTGGGTGGAAACAGCTCAGATCCATTGAATTTAAATAGTTTGATTGACCGTGATCCAATGCTTAGTACCCCTCAAGCATCGCCCCACCCTACCCATGGGGACTCCCCTATTGATGTGTGTTACCCTCAACATGATAACGACCCACTTAACTTAAAGTGTGCCCCGGGTGAAGATTTAAAAGAAGGGCAGACACCCAAGAAGAAGAAAAAGAAGAAGAATAAACACAGCCACAACGATATCGAAAACAAAGTTGGGAAAAATCAGAATAACGAGCTAGTTGAACAATCAAAGGAAAAGAAGAAGAAGAAAAAGCACAAGAAGGCAAAGACTGCTGCAAGTGGCCAGCAAGAAAGTGTTAGTGATAGCTCAGTCGTTTCAGAGGAGGTAAAGCCCCCAAGACAAGATATCGAGCAGGTTGACAATACGCTGAAGAAATCTGAAGAAAAAAGTGAAGTATCAGATAATAGCGACGACGAGCCACCTCAAAAGAAAAGACGAAAGAGCAGCAGCAGCTCTGCTGATGAAAAAAGTATTGGTACTAGTGAAGAGTCTAATGAAAAACACAAAGAAGTTGTTGAAGAACAAACTAAACAAGAATCTGCAACTGCAAGTTCAAGTATCACTAGTAAAGAACATTCAAACTTTAGAGATTACAAACCTAAAAACAAAAAATCTAATAAAGTTTTTATTTACGGGAACTACAACCGATATTATACTTACCGTAATCCTCACTTTGCTGAAGATTTACGTGTGAAGACATTCTGTCGAGAGTGGTTTGCTGGTAAAGATGTACTTGATATTGGCTGTAATGTTGGTGATGTTACCATATATATTGCCAAACACTTTGAGCCCAGGATTATTATTGGTAATGATATTGACAATGCTCTCATCAAGATAGCTAAGAGCAAATGTCAAGGTATTGCTCAGAGTTCAGCGTGTATGGTTACAAGTGTTGGCAAGACAAAGTTCCCAATGTCATTTGCTCTAACCAATGGTCCAATAGCGGTGCCTTGTTTAATTGAGAAAGAAGATCATTTGAAATTCCCAAAGAATGTTATTTTTAAACAGGTAAGAATTTGTTGTGCTTATTGTAACTGTTTGTACTTATAGACCACTTTCATAAATACCATAATATGTACCAGAAAATGATTTTTCAAGTAAACAGATATTTTAATATTTTAGCACTGTCATATGAAAGAACCACCTGAAATAGGCATGTTTGGAAGGTGTTGATGCTCTGGCTAAAATTCCAAAAACGTTATGCTCAATGAAAAATGTAGAGATTTGTATGTAATTTTCTGCTGAGGCTTTTGATGCCTCGTTTTGGTGTTTTTCTGATTTTTCAAACTCTTATAGCTTCTTGAAAATTTAATCGTTTTTTTTTCTGAAACTATCACAAGCTATTGTTATGGTGAATGTTTATCATATGATAGCTTTCTTTTTCTTAAAACATCAATTTTAAAAATTATGATAATTAGTGGCAGCCATTTATGAAAGTTGTCTATTAATGTAACTGTTTGAGCTTTATATTGTGGCTGTTATATTTGCTGTTTCCTTTAACTGCATAAACGTACAGTTTCCGCATAACCATATATAATTTTAAATAACAATAATAATTTATTTCTAGTGCGTCCCAATTATTCTCGATGCCCTTACAAATTGACCCGAAAAATAAAAAAATAAATATAGGTATATGAAGATATTAATGATTATTTACAAATAGGTAATACATCCCAGTGATCTTAAATTCTATCTTCTATGATTTATATTAGTTTCATGTTTTCTAGCACTGCTTTACTGTTTGACAAAAGGCACATTTGCACAGGCACAAGCCTCGATTTGGAGTAAATTTAGATAACATTGTGAGTTCTTTTGTTTAGCAACAATTGTTTTTCATGCTTTGCTTGGAATTTGAATGAATGAAAAAAATGATGAAAATAAATTCTTACATTGAGATTGATTGATTCGCCATTTGTCCCAAAATCAGAAATTCCGGGGGGTGGGAGGGTCAATAAAAAAATTCCCTCTGTTAGGGGGTTATGGATTATTTCTGGAACTACACAATATATTAATTTATTCATACTATTTCTTTTAGGAAAACTATGTACCTGCCGACCAGAAGTCCCTAGCCAATCAGAAGCCAATGTATGATACTATTCTGTGCCTTAGTGTCACCAAGTGGGTCCATTTAAACTGGGGTGATCAAGGACTAAAGAGGATGTTTAAGAAGATCTACAATAACCTTAGACCTGGGGGACGACTGATTCTTGAACCCCAACCGTTTGCTTCTTATAAGAAACGAAGAAAGTTAACGGTGAGTATAATAACTCTTTAAAACGTTTTTAATTGTTGTTGTGAAATATTGTTCTGTGTCTTTTGTGGTGCTGTGCTGTTTTTACTATTATTATTATTATTACAATTATGTTTTTGTAATATATACAATATGTGTGGCTGATCTGTAAGTCATATATATTTATATCTTATTTGTGATTTTTCCCGTAATACGGGCGGATATTTTATGAGTTGTGAATGCGAATAACGAGTAAAATGTCCGCCTGTATTACGGGAAAAATCACAAATAAGTTATTTATTATACGACTCTATGATAAAAATGTTTATTTTTTTGGTAAGCAATTGTTTGGAAACATTTTGTGTGAAAACTGGCCTGCAGCCCGTATTTTGTCGAGTTCAAAACCGGTTTAACCGGGACAGAACTCTATAAATACAGCTTCATATTTTTCGAGTTCTCTTCTCCTTATAAGGTAAAATTACGTAATAGTCGTATAATAAATATATATATATTGTATATCCCATACAGATCAAACTTGAATATTGTATAGTACTTATAAAAGTCCAATATTCAAGTCCAACATAAATTATTTCATATTTTACTAAAATTGTATAAAACTGAAGATAAAACTAAATCTGGCCAAGAACATTCAAGTTGAAACTTAAAAACAAAATCTGTATGAGATTTACTCCTGAACCCCACCCCCAGTGTCATTTTGTAAAATGTACTAATTTGTTGTTTGTTTCTTACCATCAGGAAAAGATCAGAGCGAACTATAACAATATTTGTTTTAGACCAGAGCAGTTCATAGACTACTTACTATCTGATGAAGTTGGATTTGTTGCTTATGAAGTTGTTGAGGAACCACAGCATGGCGTACCTGGTAAGCAATATGTCACTATGTAATATATAGAGAATATTACACGGTGGCGCGAAGATATGAAAACAAGTGGTGAAAAAAAAATAAAAAATAAAATTCACATCTACAAGAAAATGTGTAATGTTCTTTTTATTATATGAACAAAAAATTTATGCTCATACATACAGGACATTGGTACATAACTTTGTCATATCTTCACTAGTGAAAAAACTTCAGTTCTTTCATATTTTACTAAAATTGTCAAGATAAAAGTAAATCTGGCTGAGAAAATTCAAGTTGAAACTTATGCAAATCAGGACATAATCTGTATGAGATTTACATAACTTATCATGGCCAAGATTTCTTTTGTAAAATTCTCATGCATTATTCATTTATTTTACAATTAATTACATATACAATACTCAGAAATATTCCATATTGCTTTGGCAGAAACTTAAAATTTAATAGATTGTTTATAATTATGGTGATTCTAATTTTTGTTGTGGTCCTTTTTTAGGTTTCAGACGTTCCATATATCTACTTACGAAAGCCACTGGTAAAATGTCTAGCAGCTGAGGCACTTGAAGATATAGATGTGTATAAATGATAATATATGTAATATATACAGTATTTTTATGCTGTCCATATAAATAAACATTCTGACTATTCCAAATATCATGTGTCTTATTAAATATTTGCGATTCCTTCAACTTACAGCTATTTGCACTTGACTGAGCTGCGTGACGAATTTGTGGATTTCCAGACGTTCACTAGAGTGAAAACACTAGAACTATGAAATAAAAACAAAATAGTTACAAACTAATAGTTTTTATTTAGTGACTATTTAGTCAGTATCAATCAACCAGAAACATCAAATATAAAAGGAAACAATACCTTATTACAACTTTACTTGTCTTTTATAGTAACTAATAGTCACTAAATAAGAACTATTACACACTAACAACTTGATTTTCTTTCATGGTTCTAGTATTTTTGCTCTAACTAGTGCATTGGAAATGTCAAACAGTCTGTCTAGTTAGGCCAAACGTTGCTCTGTCGTTTGGAGTGCTAAGATGTAAAACACTGGAAAATGGCTAGAAATTGCTTTATGAGTTTTGAGTAGGAATACTCCATTGATAAGTTATCAACATTTTAGTAAAACTTTATTTTTATTTAATTAATCCAGCTTCAACTGAAACAACATGATCATGATCAAACTGAAACTTCACTAGACAACTGTCTAACGTTTGGCTGCTCTAGACCATACTGTTTGCCAGTTGAAATTCGCTGAGTAGTTAACGTCTGGAAAACAAAAAATTTGGTTCGCAACTTACTAAAATGCAAATAGAAGTATTTGGTTTGGAAGCTGTTCAAAAGTTGAATAAAACTTGTGTCATTTCAAATAGTCTTTTTAGCCGATCAACCTTTATGAAATTGACTGTTATATGCAGCTATTTTCATCAAAATTGTCCAAATAAATCTATATTTTTGACTATTCCAAATGTTATTTGTCTTATCAAATATTCATTATTCCTTCAACTTAATTGACTGTGTTGGTGCAAGTAGAGTACAAACAGTAAAAGTGTGCAACATAAATACCACTAAATACTGCTAAATTATGCAAATTCTTTTGTTCTCTGTTGTTTAATCAACACTATTTAGTGGTAAATAGTACAAAGTATTGCACACTTTTAGTCAGGGTTCGTACAGGTTTTGGAAAGTCTTGGAAAGTTTTGGAAATTGGTAATGCATTTTTCCAGGACCTGGAAAGTTTTGGAAAATTCCTTTTTCACCTGCTGGGCTATGGAAAAGTTATGAATTTTTTGTCAGTTGCCCTGGCAGCTCCTACCTTGCAAAGAACTGTTTTCGTTGTAATTAAAAAACGGCTGATGATTTTTTTGCCTGCCGCAATCAATGCCTGTTGGCACTTTTTGCTTGTGTGGTTTTGGAATTTTGAGTAATAGGCTTTGAAAAAGTTTTGGAAAAGTTTTGGAAATTTTCTCTGAGGATTCTGTACGAACCCTGTTTAGTGTTTGTACTCTACCATTTCATTAACCATACTTAGTAAAACAAACAACTATTTATTAAGGCACCTGATATTTTGAATAGTGAAATTTCTTTTTTAGAGTTAAAAAAGTATATCCATGAATTACAAATACTAAATGGTACAAAATGGTGCTACATTAAACAATAGAAAACAATAGAACTAGCAAAAAGTGTACTATTTATTATCTAAGTCTGATGTTACATGGATATACTATTTGCACTCTAGCAGCCAGGATAACTTGGATGTATTAATAAATAAGGATTGATCAGATAAAATATACACATCACTCAGATAGTTTTAGGGATGTTTGGAAAAAAGTTGAAAAATGGGCAAAATTGACATTTTTTTCTTACCCCGCCGCGTACAGCAAAAATGTCGAATTTTTCACAAATTGAAATTGTTGAATTTTTGATCTATTTTGATTGGAATCATTCTAGGATTGATCAGATAACATATACACATCACTCAGATAGTTTTAGGGATGTTTGGAAAAAAGTTGAAAAATGGGCAAAATTGACATTTTTTCTTACCCCGCCGCGTACACCAAACATGTCAAATTTTTCACCAATTGAAATTGTTGAATTTTTGATCTATTTTGATTGGTAATCATTCTAGGATTGATCAGATAACGTATACACATCACTCAGATAGTTTTAGGGACGTTTGGAAAAAAGTTGAAAAATGGGCAAAATTGACATTTTTTTCTTACCCCGCCGCGTACAGCAAAAATGTCAAATTTTTCACAAATTGAAATTGTTGAATTTTTGATCTATTTTGATTGGTTATCATTCTAGGATTGATCAGATAACATATACACATCACTCAGATAGTTTTAGGGACGTTTGGAAAAAAGTTGAAAAATGGGCAAAATTGACATTTTTTTCTTACCCCGCCGCGTACAGCAAAAATGTCAAATTTTTCACCAATTGAAATTGTTGAATTTTTGATCTATTTTGATTGGTAATCATTCTAGGATTGATCAGATAACATATAGAGATCACTCAGATAGTTTTAGGGATGTTTGGAAAAACTTGAAAAATTGCCAAAATTGCCATTTTTGCAGGCACTTGCATGCATACAGGAACAACTTACATGCATACAGATATTAAACAATTAAAATGACTAACTAGAAAATAACACTCAAACATACAAATTTCAATTGATAACAATTGTAATACAGACTTTTTAATTAATGTATAGGTACCTATTCTCGGGCACCAAGGCAAATTACACGAAAATAATGCGATTCTATTGAGTTTGTTTTTTTTACTTACCATGTTAATAATATTCACTGTATTAAACACTTTTATAAGTTTTTTTGTGTAAATATATTATTTCGCAAACAGACATTTGAGCGAAGTTTATTCATGCACTCGGAGTACTTATTCTCGGGCGCCGAACCCATTCTCGGGCAACCGAAACTTATTCTCGGGCGACCGAAAAAAAAATCCCGAAATAACATATAAAATACTTACAATTAAGGTGGCTGACTACTATACAAAAACTAGAAAACTGCGCATGACTTCGCGCACTTACGACATCGAGTCACGGTAGAGATACAGGGAATCCAAACATTCATTTTTGTGCCGTATATTTTAAAGCGTTAAGCAATTTAACAGCCATTATCATGATTTAGATACGCTGTCATTTGAAAGGGATCTGTTTCACCTTGATATGTGAATTTATAAAAGTAAAAGGAACTTCAAAGGTGGCCGAACTAGCGATTATTTTAATTACAAAACTCACATTTCACGAAAAACGGCAAAATAGGACTCAAAACTTATCCAAACAACAATTGCACAACATTAGTGAAATAAAACGAAAACATAAGCATTATATAAAAGGCATTTTCTGTCGTAAAGACAATTTTTTAGCACGTTTTTGTTGAAAAAAATAATGGATATGAAAGTTGAAATATGTCAAAAAGACGATGGAAAATTAGTTAAAACAAAACAATGAACACATGAAATGATACATAGCGACATTTATTATAGCTTCTACTTACAGAAAAGTGAATTGCCTTTGAGAAATAATCCATAAACTTGTTTTAAGGGACGTTTTTTGAAAAGAAATACTTCGAGTAGTTGACAAACTTTCCCTCAACATCGCACGAGTGTTGCGTGACAAGATGGCGTAAGTTCAAAAGGAACAGCTCATTGGATTGGGTAAAATGTATCCAATCAGAAATAACGTTGTAATTCTCCGGTTCCCAGGACTGGCAGAGTAGTCAAAATGGTGGAAAAAGCTGATTTTAGGCTCGTTTTTCTCTTAAAACTCAAAAATTCGCCCGGGACCCTATGATTTGTTTTTGATATTCAGGAAGAACAGGTAAAAATCGTTGTTTTGACAAACTTTAAGAAATTTCTCATTTCTACAACTATAAAAAAAATACTGTGTCTGCTAATACAAATGATCGTTTACGCTCGATTTCGGACTTTATGAGCATACATATTACATATTTGTTCACCTTACTCGGACATATTTCCTATTAATTATTTAACAGATCTCGAGAAAAATCCTCACGTAAGATTTTCTAAAAAAAATACGTCCACAGCTCTTTTAGTTTTGATGTTGTGAATTATTTGGTTCCAAGCGCAGTTTTTGCCATTTTTCGTTCGAAAACTTGCAGAGTGGGTACTATTCAAAGTCCAATATCTCAGAAACGAGCTCGGGACACCCCAATTTTCTCTTTTTCATCTGAATCACCATTAAATTTCCTATGAAATACCTTTCTAATAATAAATTCTGATTTGTTTTTCGTATAGTAGTCAGCCACCTTAACGCAAAGACCGTTCTATTTACTTTTTATGTTCAATTTACTTTTTATTCTTCGTGACATGGTTTTTAAAGCTATCGTTTTCAACGTTTTGTGTTCATCCGTGAGTTGCTATCTTGCTACGTCTTTTCGGTACTTCGTTCAACAACAACAAAATACGATAATTTTTAGAGATTGAAAACTGAGTTTGAAATCACCTGGAGCTACTTTTACCAAAGCGGATTGAAAAGAAACAGCTGAAAACTTTCAGATCTTTGGCTGCCCGAGAATAGGTTCACGGGATTGCTGTGGTGAGAAAACTTATGGTTTGCGGTAATTGAGTAAATCCAGCGACCCAAACAGTTTCGTGGGATTCAAGATGGCCGGTTTTACGGTTTTACGTGAAAAGTTGTGACTTTCAACCCGGATTTTCTGCTATTTTTTCCCTTTTTTCTGAATTATAATCGAATATTCGAATCAACGGCAATGCAAGCCGGTAAGTTATTCTATTGTAAACTTGTGATTTTACATAGATTTAACACAAACTTTCAAGACTTTCAATGAAAACATGCAAACATCAACAAAATAAACACGAAGGAAAAATATCAATGTTGTCATTTGTGTATTAATATTATTTTTTCGTGGTGTCATAAGAAAAAAGGTTGTCAAATTTAAAACATAAATAAAAATCATTAAAAAAAATAAGAAAATCAATGAAAAAAAACATTTTTTTGCATTATTATTTTTTTCGTTTGTTTTGCAATGGTTTTTTTTTCTTTTAAATATTAGTTAATTTAATTTTTTTTAATATTATTTAATTTAATTTTTATTTATTTTTTTATTTTATTTATTTTATTTATTTTTTATTATTTTATTTTTATTTTTTTATTATTTTTCATTTTACTTATTTTTTATTATTTTTTTTTATTTTATTTTATTTATTTATTATTAGTAATCTATTTTTTATTATTATTATTTTTCATTTTTTTAAATTATTTTATTTTTATTTATTTTTATTTATTATTATAATTTTTTTAATTTTTAATTTTTTTTTATTATTTTATTTTTTTTATGTATTTTTATTTGTTATTAGTATTTTTTTTAATTTTTTTAATTTTATTTATTTTTTCATTGATTTTCTTATTTTTTTTAATGATTTTTATTTATGTTTTAAATTTGACAACCTTTTTTTTTTATTATTTGCATTTTCAATGATGCTGGTAGGCCAAGCGCTGGCCCAGTGTTATCACGGTAAAACTGCAAATCAAAAATCAAATGTTTCGTTCGGCCCAGCGTTATCATAGCCAGCGATATCTACTGGCAGCGGTTGTGTTGTGTAAGCAATTCAAAATGGCGCTTGTATCTGTTCGCTGATCAACTCTGCGCTGATTCAAGAGGAGCTAGAACATGGCGACTAGCACTAACAACACAATAAGAAACTCAGACTGGGAGGGCGATGAAAAACTAAGACGACCTTGAATGCTATGTTTCTCAAAACTTAAAACGTAGTGAGATCCTTGATTTCGTTCGACGAGATTTCCCAGAATATGCTTGGAGTTTGCCTTCTCTAAGCAGGAGACTTGCATTCTTTGATATTGCTTATGTGGACTACCGAATTGATATTCAAGAAGTCGAAAGTGCTGTAAGGGAAGAAATGAAGGGGCCAGGACAGTTACTAGGATACCGTGCAATGCACAAAAAAATACGAGAACAACACAATCTCAACGTACCACGTAACTGGTGTACGATGTGATGCAACGAATTGCGGTCATTTCGATACATGTCGTTTTCGAGACACGATTATTTAGGTCGTTTCGATACACCTTCAAGGTCGATTCGATACATGTCTATTTTAAAGTAAGCAACGTAAAATACCAAGCTATAAAGACATGTTATGATGATTTACTGGAAAATTATGAAGTTTTGTGATAAAAAATACAAAGTTTTCGTTATAATTTACGGCGGTGATTGTAAATTGTCATTTGTATCGAAACGACTCTACTTGTAATTAACGTATTTATTGCTTGTTTTTTTCTCTCAATAAACATATTATAAAGAACTATATTCCTAGAATGACTACATTTAAATCCAAAATGTTTACTTTCAAAGTTAAAACGAGTTTATTATGATCGGTTATAACATATACTCAAGCACCTATCTTAACGAGTCAACAATGTGTATCGAAACGACTCTACGTACAAGTTTGTAATTGTCGTTACAAGTAGAGTCGTTTCGATACACATTAGTTATGCGTGACAAAGAATTAACCGAGTGAACGTCACGAGGTAAATCTCTACCGCTTCAAATAAACCAATTTTTATTTTGAAAGTAAACTTTTTGGACTCTAATGTAGTTATTCTAAGAATATAGTTCTTTATAATATGTTTATTGAGAAAAAAAAAACAAGCAATAAATACGTTAATTACAAGTAGAATCTCATACTTCATTATTTTAAAGCGCGCTGATTGGCTGAGAACGAAACCGGATGCGAGGGTATTTAGCGTGGAATACCCTCTCATCCGGTTTCTGAATCGCATGGCGGGAACGGCGGAACACGCGCGTCTGGTTTTTGCAGCTTTTAAAAATTTTAAAAATTTTAAAAATTGAAGAAATGAGATTCAAGGAAAATTCATTTTTGGACTCGGGAATTCCACGTTGAATTTCACTCGAAAAATCAATATCGCACTCATCGCTCCGCGGACTCCGCGATTCATGCGATATTGATTTCTCTCGTGAAATTCAACGTGGAATTCCCTCGTCCTCCAATGAATTTACCTATAGAGTCGTTTCGATACAAATGACAATTTACAATCACCGCCGTAAATTATACCGAAAACTTCGTATTTTATCACAAAACTTCATAATTTTCCAGTAAATCATCATAACATGTTTTTATAGCTTGGTATTTTACGTTGCTTACTTTAAGATAGACATGTATCGAATCGACCTTGAAGGTGTATCGAAACGACCTAAATAATCGTGTCTCGAAAACGACATGTATCGAAACGACCGCAATTCGAATTTCCCAGAATATGCTATTCGGGAAATCTCGTCGAACGTAATCAAGGATCTCACTACGTTTTAAGTTTTGAGAAGCATAGCATTCAAGGTCTAGTCTTAGTTTTTCATCGCCCTCCCAGTCTGAGTTTCTTATTGTGTTGTTAGTGCTAGTCGCCATGTTCTAGCTCCTCTTGAATCAGCGCAGAGTTGATCAGCGAACAGATACAAGCGCCATTTTGAATTGCTCACACAACACAACCGCTGCCAGTAGATATCGCTGGCTATGATAACGCTGGGCCGAACGAAACTATGATTTTTGATTTGCAGTTTTACAATGATAACACTGGGCCAGCGCTTGGCCCACCAGCATCATTGAAAATGCAAATAAAAAACAAAATGTTTTTTTTTTTGCATTATTATTTTTTTCGTTTGTTTTGCAATGTTTTTTTGTTTTTTTTTTTAAATATTAGTTAATTTAATTTTTTTTAATATTATTTAATTTAATTTTTATTTATTTTTTTTATTTTATATTTTTTATTTATTATTTTATTTTTATTATTTTTTTATTATTTTTCATTTTACTTATTTTTTATTATTTTTTTTTATTTTATTTTATTTATTTATTATTAGTAATCTATTTTTTATTATTATTATTTTTCATTTTTTTAAATTATTTTACTTTTTTTATTTATTTTTATTTATTATTATTATTTTTTTAATTTTTAATTTTTAATTTTTTTTTATTATTTTATTTTTTTTATGTATTTTTATTTGTTATTAGTATTTTATTTTTTTTATTTTTTATATTTTATTTATTTTTTCATTGATTTTCTTATTTTTTTTTAATGATTTTTGTTTATGTTTTAAATTTGACAACCTTTTTTCTTATGATAACAATGGGCCACCATAGTGGTGCCCGAGAATAGGGACTGCCCGAGAATAGGTACCAATACCTTACTATCATTGGAGCATTTGAAAATCCAGCAAATTTGATTTGTTGAAAAATAGCAATAAATAAGCTTGAAATTGTACAAATTTTAAAGAAATATTAATGTTTTCAATACCTGTCTAAGTATTCATAAAACAGACCTATTAATGGTTGATGTGCTTGCTATTAAAAGTCATTGATCAGTTTTGTACAAACTTACTAATTTTCCTCATCTTGTCAAAAATGGCCTGACTTGTTAAGCTACTTGCAGTGATAATAGTGAACACAGTCGTTAAACTGCAAAAAGAAAGTTTTAAAAAATGTTTCAGTACAAAAATAAAACGAGCAACATGACAGTTAAACAATTATTTGATAATATTTGCTAGGCATTTGAAGTAGTCATTTGAGTTTTTCTTTATAAATCTAACAAATAGCACTAGATATTCACAGAAAGTGTTGCCTAAATCATTTTTCTAAGAGTGTTGACATTTTTTTCAATAAAAGGAGGACAAACCCGTTGTTTTTCTCTTGAAAAGAAGTGAAAATCCTCTCTCATCCAACACGTTAATTATACCAAACTTGTCAGTGACTTGAAGCAAAGCTATCGCCTTTTTTATTGACCAATCAGAGACTAGTTTTAAATCATGTGATGAAAAATTCCACAGGGACCCCCCCCAAAAAAAATAAAGTGGAAAAAAAAGGGAATATTTTAGAAGATTATTCAAATAAAATAATTTATGACAGACTTGATTATCAAAATTGCTTTGTAGATCTCAGTGTAATCTAAATTGTATGAAATATAATTATGAGAAATAAATGCCTATTTTTATATATAATAATTATATGATATTATGCCCACAAATATTCTGGATATCATTCTCTTTAATTTGCCCACTTTACTGTAATAACATTCACTAAGTTTACTAAATACAAATAATCAAAATAAAGATAAAAATAAATACATTGCATGCATGTATTATAATGCATGCATGCTGTATACATTGCATGCCTGCCTTATATCCAAGTGCATGCATGCAGCATGCATGCAGCTATATAGGGCATGCATGCAGTATGCATAGTGCATGCATTGATGCATTCAGCATGTATTTGCATGCATGTATCATGCATGCATTGCATGAATAGTGCATGCATGCAGCATGCATGCAAAGATTCATGCAGAAAGCATGCAACCCATGCTGCACGCCTGCTTGCATGCATGCAAACGCCCATGCATGCATGCTTGCAGTGTTTAGAAGGGATTGTATGTACTTCTCTTAACCACAACTATCAACCAATCAGAAAGTGAAAATCTATAATTGTAGTAAAACTTCCCTTTACGGCTGCTACCAGAGTCGTTAAACTTGTAATGTAGTTATTTGCTGATAGAGTGATTAGAATATATCCATGACAAAACTTAGCAAACAAAAATATGCAAATTTATGACATTTATAATAGTCCTTTTAACAGTTCTGCTCAGTGACCATAAATAATAGTTTCAAGTCGAGGTTCGAGTTGATGCGCATAGCAAAACTATAATTTATCATGCGCATCAAAGTTAACCTCGACTTGGAACTATCATTTGTGTTATTTGGAAGAGCACAGAGCTTGGGCTACCTGTGGTATAGGCAGGCCAGAGCTTGGGCCTCCTGTGCAGGTCCTTTAGAAACTAAATTCTGAGAAGTGACTGGGCTTGGCTATATTCACCTGGTCAATAAATTATTTAAATCAATTTCATTGATTAACTAGGGCTATCCCGGTCGAAGAAAGAATATCTAAAACAACTAAAAAGAAGTTTTACACCGCATAAGACATCCTTACATTTGAGCTTTTGTAAAAAAACTGATATTTTCAAACTAGAAGAGGTTGTTGCAGTGATTTTTGTAAGTCGAAATGGCCAAGACAACTCGAGACAGACGTAGAGACAACGCTGCGATGGAACTTTTCAAAGTTGTATGTCAAAATGGCGGAGTCATGGAATTAGAAGAGGCTGTTTCATCTCTGAGCAGCCAAAGTTTGGGCGAAGTTCAACGCCATGGAGCAGCAAAGTTCATCGAGCAAAGATTCTCGAAGATTTTTAAAGTAAAGCGTGATCAATCGCGCACCGAGTTGGAGGTGGTGTTTCCTTTTGCATTTTGCCAAGAAGCCGCTAAAGGGAGTTGTCCCAATGGCCAACTTTGCACTAAGCTGCACTTGTGTCCACATTTTTTGAATGGACCGTGTATGTTTAAAGCCAAATGTCGCTTGTCTCACGACAAGAGAGATGAGCATACCCTATCCCTTCTTCGCGCTGTCCAACTCGAAGATATTGATGATGGTCTCTGGGATGTTTTGCTTGAAAAGATTCTAGCGGATACTGAGATAGAGCGAGGTGCTTCTAATCATTCCATTCCTGACATTTGCAAGCACTACAATAACCAAGGCGGATGTACAAAGAAGGAAAAGTGCCCTTTCCTGCATGTTTGTAAGCACTTTGTTGACGATGAATGCAAGTTTGGTGACGGCTGCAAAAGAATTCATGATCTAACTCGAGATTCTCATAACCTGGAAGTTTTGAAGAAATTTCGTTTGGGAAGGTGCTCACTACAACAGCTGTTATCTCTTCTCAGAGGTAGAAAGATGACCTCAAGCGTCAAATCATCTCTTCAAGCACCATCTGCATCATCTGCGTCATCTACATCTTCTGCATTAGCAAACAAGCAAGATCTGGAAATTTGTGGCTTTTATCTCAAAGGCAAATGTAACTATGGCGACAAGTGTATCAACTTGCATCGAGATGTGCCATACCAGTGGCAATACCAGGAAGACAGCCCAAATTCCAACAATTGGCTGGATTTTCCAGAAGACACCAATATCATGGCTGAGCATCAGTACTGTAACTTGGATTCCATATTTAAGTGTGTTATCAATCAACATGCTTATCAAATAAACTTTGACGAGATGATAGCTGAACCAACAGGTTAGTTGAGCCAGCTATATTAATTAATGAAAAATGAATGACTTTTGCCTACTTTATCCAGATTCACAGACTCCTACTGTATTACACTGGATTTACATATACTACGGGAAATGGCTCTATTGTAGAATTTGTCGGCTGATATCCTCAGGGCTCTTTTAACTCTGTCTTCTAGCTAGTGTTTTGTTTGGTTGACCTTTCTTGGTATACTAATGTCTAAGTTGACAAGTAGGACCTCTGGTTTAACTTCCTTATCAGAGAAGAAGTGAAGGTCTATTTGCAGATGTAATTGCAATGGCGCACCTTATCCTCAATTATTTATAAATCCCTGGGTATTATTCCAACTAGCAGGCTCAATTGAACCCTGATCTCCTGCTCGATAGTCTGGCACATAACCAACTAGGAATAATTAACGTAGCATTGGTGCTTATACTGTGGTTTGCAAAATTGTAGACTAATACAACTTTTTAAATAAGAGTTCTGAGAACTTGTGTGTTGTTATCTGCCTGATTGATTGATTGACTGACTTACTGATTGACTGACTATATAATATTTGTATATTTTTAGCCAAACAATCCAACCTGAAGTTGAAGCGGGTGTCCACCCAGTCATCTGAAGTAGCACCGCCTGGCCACATTTTCAGCACCCAGTTTAAATGGTACTGGAAAGATGAGAATAATCAATGGCAGTCATATGACTCACCCGATCCTGGAGTAGCTGTCAACACAACTTGTAGCAAGTCTTTAGAGAAAGATTACTTACAAGGTAACCATCCAAGAGAATATGTATCATAATGATTGAAGAAATAGAATATGTTTGTGTGTGCTATGTAGTGTGTATATATATAGTTATAAAGCACACAGGAATTGGCAAAACATGACTGAAGCCAAGTTTTCTGACAATCTTCTTGAATATACTTTATATAGCTGCATACAGTACAGCAAGCAAGTTTTCTAGTTCGATCTTATTTATGGAATACAAATTGATAGATTTGATCAGCAAACATGTCTGTTTTTTATTTCATAAAGCATGTTCCAATCTGAGATTGAAAATTTAGAAAACTTGAAAAGGGGTTTTATAAAATAAAATGTTAGAAATCGTGCATTCTGATTGGTTGAGGAACATGCTTTATGAAAGAAAAAACAGACATGTTTGCTGATCAAATCTATCAATTCTTAGATGATAGTTAGTTTTTAGATCCTTTATTTCTTTCTTTATTATCCCATTTATTTTGTTTATTTATTCACTTTTTTTACTTTTTTAATTATTCATCTTTTATCCATCCATTTATTCAGTCGGCATCATTCATTTATTTAATTTTCTCATTCATTTTCTCATTTATTCATACATCACTTTATCGATCCTTCATTCATTTATTAATTATCAATTTGTTAATTAATTATTTTATTTATTTGTACTTATTTTTTCTAGGGAAGGACAGTCACAGCTTCAGTGTTGGACATCATAATTACATTCTCTATTTTGACAAGATGTTCCAGAGAAATACCAAATTCTTGACTGAAAGGAATGTCACAAGAAGACCCGAGTTTGTTGCTAAAGACCAAATGAAAGAAATTGCACAAAAGTATGTATAAAACCAACCTATTGCGATGTATCAATTCTATAGCCATATCTATTTGAACAGGTATTGTAGTGCCCCAGAAAAGGGAAAAGGGGATTAGGGGGAGGGTTTGCACTTGGATTGGTTTTCAAGCTTTTAGTCTTAAAATTAAAAAGGCTCTACATTTCATCTAAAATTGTCATGGCAATTATGTCTCTGGTTCTGCAATATATCATAATTAAAATTAATAGGGTTTACTTATTTTAATTTGTTTTGAATATCTTATGCAATAATTCTTGATTTCGAATGTCAGGATTATTATCAAAATAAAGAAGATTGTTAATTGTCGTTATTTTTAATTTGTTAGACGTACCGAGGCTCTGAAGTTGATGTTCAAATCTAAAAGTGCCAGTGCTTCATCCCCTTCAGCCAGTGACACTTGTTTGCCTCCACGTTGGTCTTCAATGGAAGATCGAGACTTTTGTCTTGAGCCATTGTCAGTGACATCACAAGAATTTAAGGATGCAGAGACAAGGTTCCAAAGCACAATGATATCACCAAAGACAATTGTGAAGATTGAGAGGATACAAAACCCTGATTTGTGGATTGCATATGCTCAGTGAGTGTCATCATCATCATCCTTATCATCATTATTGAGACGTTAAAAAAGTGATTTATTTATTTTATTTTATCATCGTGTCATGGTTGTCATCATTATAATCATCATTATCATTGTAACAATCAACATCATCATTATTATTATCATCATCTTTATCATCACCATCATTATCATCACCATTGTCATCATGCCCATGAGGAGGGGGGATTGGGTGAGGGGGGAGGGGGGTTCCTCAACACTGCAAAAAATTACAACAACATCATATCACAATATCTCTCACCAAACACTACAAAAAAACACACCTTTAAAATTCCCAGCAGACAGTAACTTTGGAAAAACAAACACCGAAGGCATTTACACCAACCCAATATCACACTTTGAGAACTTTTTTCACCGCAACACCGCAAAAAGGATTCATCAGCACCGCAATACTCCATGTCTCCCTCCATGTGCACCATCATAATCTGACCAGTACCATAATGGGTATATCATTCTCATATTATTATCTAGGTTGACAACAACTTTGATCACAATTTTTACAGGAAGAAAGCAAGAATGCAATCCAAGGCCGGAGCAAACCCACTGCAAGAACAACCACAACTATTCCATGGCACCTCTTCTGACATCAGCGATGCAATATGTCAGCAGGGTTTTGATTGGCGCATGTGTGGTAAGCACGCTACTGTCTATGGAAAGGGTAGCTACTTTGCTGTTCAAGCAAACTACTCTCATTGCTATACCGATCAAAATCCTGGTGGCTTGCGTTATATGTTCATTGCAAGGGTATTAGTAGGAGCATATGCTGTGGGGTATGGCACATTAACAAGACCACCTCCAAAAGATCCCAGCAAGCCTTTTGGAGAGCTATTTGATTCTTGTGTAAATGATGAAAACAATCCTAGCATTTTTGTGATTTTTGAAAACAGTCAGGCATATCCTGAACACCTTATCACATACATATAGGGTACTGCATCTTTGTTACTTGTAACGTATTATTGCAATCTTTAGGGAACAATTAAAATTCATGCATGCATATCTTTAAAAATGATCACCAAACTTACATTAATTAGAACGATAAATATGAATATAAATTGATAATTATTAAAAAATTAGACATTTACATTGAGAGGATAAATATTAACATCTAGTGTATAATAAATATTATTTATGAAATATCTAAAAATTATTTACAATATCTCCATTTAAATGATATAATTATATATCGATCATCAATTTGGTTTTCTTAAAGGCAATTTTATATTTGCATGGTGAATCAAATAAGTTCTGCTATATATTGATGCTGGTAAACAGGGACGGTGGAGCCGGGGGGGGGGGGGGGGGAGGGGGGCAATAATTTTGTGAGAATTTTTTTTTGATTTCTTGAAGATAAAGATAAAGATTAAGATAGTTTCTTGAAAAACGAGGAAATTTTTGTAGCATCATTAAAGTTACCCGTGTTTATTTCATTTGTCTCTGTAAAAAGGGTGAATGATAGAGGAGGGGTGGGTGGATAGGAAATAGCTTAGCCCCCCCCCCCCCCCCCCCCCAATCAAAAAACTGCTCCGCCGTCCCTGGTAAATCATTCCATGAATCGATGCGTCTAAACCAAAAACATATTAATGAAGTGAAATGCATTCAGTGTATATTGAAGTGAAGTACAGATATACATGAGAAAAACATTATATGATTTTGGCACTGAGTTGCCCTTCAATTCCCACCAAGGGCATATATGATATAATATGATAGAAACAGACAATTGTTATATTAGGAATGCATGTTTAAGTAAGATTATTAAATACCATCGTACTTTTTATCACTAGTAAATAAAGAATTTTAGAATTACAATCAAACTTGTATTTGATGATGTAAATGGTGGTAAACTCATGGGGTAAAGTAACATGCAGGTATCCTTGTTGTATCTCTTAGGGGTAAAAACCAGTGATTTGGTATCTTTAAGGGTCTTAAATTTGAAGTTATAAGCAATTAAATCACCACTAATTTCTGGTATCTTTGAGGGTGTTGAAAAAGGAACTTAGGCCCATCGCATAAAATTACGCGTAAACTCAGGATATTATACTCTAGGAAAAGTATGCCAAAAGCCTTTATCTTTAAATGTGTGTTTTAATAGTAGTATTTTTGTAGTATCTCTTAGGGTTAAAATTTGCCAAGCCACACCTTTTTGAAAAAAAGTTGCGGTATCTTTTAGGGGTATTTTTGGAAATTTTTGGAAATTATTTTTGGGGGCTCGCCATTAATGATTTCTGAAAATAGCCCTGAAAATAACTACCATTCAATACATTCAAATCATGGTTTTGGATGGGCATGGGGCCCCCCTGCCCCTCCCCGTGCTACGGCCCTGACTCTAATAATTTGAACACTGGCAAACATACTGACCATCAAAATTCTTATACATGTTGGTAACACTTATTCAATTCTTTACAGGCTTAAAAATAACCATTTTAAATGTTTTCAAATAGAAACGCTAACATAGTCTATTTGTTATAAGTGAAAAAGTGATTATTAAAAAAAGAAGTTATCCCATAATTTAGAAGCTTGCATGTTGAAACGCGTGTGCTTGATTATATGGATTTTGAAATACAACATTGTTTCGCTCAAGTATAAACACAGGTACCTTATTCCACTTAATTTTCGCGGCACTTAAATTTGGAAAATTTGGAAGCGCGAAAAATTAATTGGAACACAAAGCCTTTTGGTGAAATATTAACCGTTTAATAAGCTTTATGAATACATCTTTGTCTATTTAGATCTCTGTGCTCTCTACCTCATCGTCATCATCATTTTCTGCCTCTAGTTCTTCAAGAATTGCACTTGTGCAATCATCGAACTTCCCATTTACAGGTTCTTTATAATATTGCTCAACCAAGGACTTGAACTTTTGAATTGCTTCTGCATTTTGAGGCGAATTAATCTTGCATCAGTGTAGTAATCGTCAATGGGATTTCCAAGCCACTAGCTTGAACGAGGGGCGATCGTCGATGTTGTGAATCTCTGTATGTACTTCAGCTCCTCTCATTAAAAGAAAACGCGTAAAACGAGATATTTCTATTGGTAAATGACCAACTGTTACACTGACAAGACGCCCTGGCACTGAGAAGTTTTGTGGCTGCGATCGTATAGCGGTCGTGTGGGTTGTTTCTCTCACAAATACACGGCAGCTTTTCCCAATCCTAGGATTCCGTATGTGACGGAGCACGGTGGGTCAGTCAATGAACCCCTCCCAAAACCCCCAAGTGCAGCATTCCCCAGGAATACGAGCTCACTGAATACAACAACGTATAACAACATACAACAAATATTTATTATAAATTAAACGCCTAATGACTATACTAAGTTAAAGGGAACCAAAGGATTATGTACTTGATACTTATTTATCTATTATTAATATGTGTGGAACTAAGATATATTCTTGATATTTATCTATTATTAATATATGTGAAAACTAAGGATATATTCTTGATACTTAAAGTTTTGGTTGTTCTTTCGTTCTTTTGTGCACGTGGTTCTTTTACTAGTAGAGGTTCTCGTCTTCTGGTTTTGTTGTTCTTTAAGTGATTCTCTCCTTCTTGTAGGTATTCTTTAACGTATTTCTTGTGATTCTTTCGTTTAGCGTTTTCTTGTTCTTGCAGGTATTCTTTAACGTATTTCTTGTGATTCTTTCGTTTAGCGTTTTCTTGTTCTTGCAGGTATTCTTTAACGTATTTCTTGTATTCTTTTAAGTGTTCTCTTGTTCTTAATTCTTCTAACTTTTAACTCTGAATGAGTTAGCTGGATTTCGCAGTTTACTACAGGACTCTGTGTGAGTCTGATCACAGGAACTGCTCTAGATCTCGTATACTTTTGCTACACGAGTGACTGAACAACTAGCCGCGTTAGGGCGTATTTATACTAACCAAAATTATCATAACGGTGATGTAACCTCATTGTATATAGATAATAGATCGACTAGAATTTAACTTATGTTGATTAATGAACTGAAAGACCTATTGTTACTAAATATTTTGACTTATTCTAAATAATGGGATGAACGACCTATTGTTAACTAAAAAAATACTACGAGAAACTTATGTTAATTATTGGACTCTTGACACCTCCCCCCTTAAGACTATTTCTAAATTTTTTTAACAAATTATGAAATATCTAATGAAAAGAGGATGAATTCACTAAATTTGAAAGATAGAGGAAATTGCATTTCCTGTACATATGGAACTTCCGAAGTGTAGACACACCCGAATCAAAAACAAATGAGAATCAAAAGAGATCCCAAACGTAAGAGAACATAAGACAAGCATTCCCCGATTTTTTTTTCACACATGTACACGTCTTCCCCTTCCTGTCTCACAACTCAACTTTTTTTTTCACACAAATACAATAAAGTACACATTTTCTCATTTCTTTCTCACAGCTTTTTTCACACAACACAATAAACACACATGTTTCCTCATTCCTGTCTCGCCAACAACACTCACACTCATTTCAACAAATATACTTACAACCTACTAAGTACATCTGCATTGACATTTTTCATCCCACTTCTGACACCAAATTTCTGTGACGGAGCACGGTGGGTCAGTCAATGAACCCCTCCCAAAACCCCCAAGTGCAGCATTCCCCAGGAATACGAGCTCACTGAATACAACAACGTATAACAACATACAACAAATATTTATTATAAATTAAACGCCTAATGACTATACTAAGTTAAAGGGAACCAAAGGATTATGTACTTGATACTTATTTATCTATTATTAATATGTGTGGAACTAAGATATATTCTTGATATTTATCTATTATTAATATATGTGAAAACTAAGGATATATTCTTGATACTTAAAGTTTTGGTTGTTCTTTCGTTCTTTTGTGCACGTGGTTCTTTTACTAGTAGAGGTTCTCGTCTTCTGGTTTTGTTGTTCTTTAAGTGATTCTCTCCTTCTTGTAGGTATTCTTTAACGTATTTCTTGTGATTCTTTCGTTTAGCGTTTTCTTGTTCTTGCAGGTATTCTTTAACGTATTTCTTGTGATTCTTTCGTTTAGCGTTTTCTTGTTCTTGCAGGTATTCTTTAACGTATTTCTTGTATTCTTTTAAGTGTTCTCTTGTTCTTAATTCTTCTAACTTTTAACTCTGAATGAGTTAGCTGGATTTCGCAGTTTACTACAGGACTCTGTGTGAGTCTGATCACAGGAACTGCTCTAGATCTCGTATACTTTTGCTACACGAGTGACTGAACAACTAGCCGCGTTAGGGCGTATTTATACTAACCAAAATTATCATAACGGTGATGTAACCTCATTGTATATAGATAATAGATCGACTAGAATTTAACTTATGTTGATTAATGAACTGAAAGACCTATTGTTACTAAATATTTTGACTTATTCTAAATAATGGGATGAACGACCTATTGTTAACTAAAAAAATACTACGAGAAACTTATGTTAATTATTGGACTCTTGACACCGTATCTCTTTGTAAACGTGATATCCTATAAGCCGATGGATATGGGCACTTTTTTGTTACAATTTTGATGATTAAACCACATTTCATTTGGACTTGTTTGTCTTGATTTCCTATTTAATTTCACAGCCAAATTAAAGAACATTTGACATACTTTCATGGCAGAATCGCGAAAATAAAGTGACTCAGTTTTTACGAAAACAGCGAAATCGCGAAAATACAGTGTCGAGAGATATCGCTATCCAAAAATCGCGAAATTTTGGTGTCGCGAAAATTAAGTGGAATAAGGTAGCCCAAGCTATCTATAAAATATTCTATAAGAGAATATATGGCGATAATAATAATAATATTCAAAATATGTTTAAATGATAAAAATAAACGTTCTGTCTTGTGTTTGATAGTTTTTAAAACTCCCTGTGAAGTTTCTCAAGTGGGAGATTATTAATTAAGATCGCCATATATTCTCCTATAAGAGAAAACACATATAGATAGCTTGGGGCACCTGTGGTATAACAGGCCAGAGCTTGGGCTTCCTGTGTAAGGACTGAGCCCTAAGAAAACAAATCAAATTCCCAGAAGTGACTTGGCTACTTCCTGGTAAATTGATTATGCACGGACTGTCCTAAACCAAGTAAAAAAGCAATTTTATACCGCATTAGACATCCTTACATTTGAGCTTTTGTAAGAATATTGATATTTTCAAAATAGAAGATATTGTTGCAGTGATTTTTGCAAGTCGAAATGGCCAAGACAACTCGAGACAGACGTAGAGACAACGCTGCGATGGAACTTTTCAAAGTTACATGTCAATATGGCGGAGTCATGGAATTAGGAAAGGCTGTTCAATCTTTGAGCCGCCAAAGTAAAGAAGAAGTCCAACGCCATGGAGCAGCAAAGTTCATCGAGCAAAGATTCTCGAAGATTTTTAAAGTAAAGCGTGATCAATCGCGCACCGAGTTGGAGGTGGTGTTTCCCTTTGTATTTTGCCAAGAAGCCGCTAAAGGTAATTGTCCCAATGGCCAACGTTGCACGAAGCTGCACTTGTGTCCACATTATGTGAAAGGATCGTGTATGTTTAAAGCCAAATGTCGCTTGTCTCACGACAAGAGAGATCAGCATACCCTATCCCTTCTTCGCGCTGTCCAACTCGATGATGTTGATGATGGTCTTTGGGATGTTTTGCTTGAGAAGATTCTAGCGGATACTGAGATAGAGCGAGGTGCTTCTACTCATACCCTTCCTGATATTTGCAAGCACTACAATAACCAAGGCGGATGTACAAAGAAGGAAAAGTGTCCTTTCCTGCATGTTTGTAAGCACTTTGTTGACGATGAATGCAAGTTTGGTGACGGCTGCAAAAGAATTCATGATCTAACTCGAGATTCTCATAACCTGGAAGTTTTGAAGAAATTTCGTTTGGGAAGGTGCCCACTACAACAGCTGTTATTTCTTCTCAGAGGTAGAAAGAGGACCTCAAGCTCAAGCTCTGAATCGTCTCTTCAAGCAGATAGTCACCGACCTCTGTCGCCAAACTCTATTAAGCCATTTAACCCCCCTATTAACTATGGTGTGACTCCAAATAAGCTCCAGTTCACACAGGCACCATCTGCGTCATCTGCATCTTCTGCATTAGCAAACAAGCAAGATCTGGAAATTTGTGGCTTTTATCTCAAGGGCAAATGTAACTATGGTGACAAGTGTATCAACTTACACCGAGATGTGCCATACCAGTGGCAATACCAGGAAATCAGCCCAAATTCCAACAATTGGCTGGATTTTCCAGAAGACACCAATATCATGGCTGAGCATCATTACTGTAACTTGGATTCCATATTGCAGTGTTTTATCAATCAACATGCTTATCAAATAAGCTTTGACAAGATGATAGCTGAACCGTCAGGTTAGTTGAACCAGCTGTATTAATCAATGGAAAATGAATGACTTTTGCCTAGTTATCCAGATTCACAGTCCTAATGTACGTATTACACTGGATTTACAATGCAACTTTTTATTTATTAGTCGGGCTAGCTAGAGGACCCGACTCTAGGTTTACCTAATTTTAGTCAATCTATGTATCTATATGTATGTATGTATGTATCTATCTGTCATGTCACGTATAGTCCCCCATGATGCTTTGGGAACGAACACAGGAAGCCAAAAGTAGAATTGTTTAGCCTGCTGTGTTGATTTTATGACTAGCCCGACTTCACGCTGATAGAGCGTCTAGTTATACTTATAATGCTAATTATTAAATAAGCACTCAATATTTGTATAATTTAATTGTGTCTTGTTATACTTGCCCCCCTTATTGATTGACTGACTAATTACTGACTATAATATTTGTATATTTTTAGCCAAACAATCCAAACTCAAGTTGAGGAGGGTGTCCACACAGTCATCTGAAGTAGCACCTCCGGGCCACATATTCAGCACCCAGTTTAAATGGTACTGGAAAGATGAGAATGATGAATGGCAGTCATATGACTCACCCGATCCTGGAGTAGATGTCAACACAACTTGTAGCAAGTCTTTAGAGAAAGATTACTTACAAGGTAACCATCCAAGAAAATATTTATCACTGAAGAAATACAATATGTTTGCAGGACTGCTGCAGTGTATAGTTATAAAACAGAAATTGGCAAAACATGATGGAAGCCATTCAGAAGCATGATGCAAGGTAGATTGATTCTGAACTCTTTTGAAGTGTTCTGACATGAATCTCCTTGTGCTTTATAGCTACACACAGCACAGCAAGCAAGCTTTATAGCTACACACAGCACAGCAAGCAAGCTTTGTAGTTCTTTTAGAGAATACAAATAGATTTGACCAACATGCAAACATGCAAATATATCATGATTTCTAACATTTATTTTATAAAACTTATTTCTAATCTCTCAGATGACAGATCCTTTATTTCTTCCTTTATTAGGGACTGGTCATAAAGTATAGGGGGGGGCGGAAATTTCAGAATTCCCAAGGAATGACTTTTATTGGCCCACCCTTTAGTCTATGCATAGTTACACGTAGCCCACCCCTATACAATGCACCACAATTACCCCCAAATACCCCCAATGTATTGCTTAATTTTTCATGGCCCACCCCCTTTTTCATACTCAAAAAGTATGGCCCACCCCACCATTTTTTTCCAGTCAACCCCCTATACTTTATGACCAGTCCCTTATCCCATTTATTTTGTTCATTTATTCACTAATGTTTTCATTCAATTATTTGTTCATTTTTTATTCATCTTTTATCCATCCATTTCTTCAGTCAGTCAGTCATTATTCATTTCTTTCATTTTCTCTTTCATTTATTTAATTTGTTCAATCATTTTCTCATTCATTCATTCATTTATTTGTACTTACTTTTTCTAGGGAAAGACAGTCACAGCTTCAGTGCTGGACATCACACATACATTCTCTATTTTGACAAGATGTTCCAGAGAAATACCAAATTCTTGACTGAAAGGAATGTCACAAGAAGACCTGAGTTTGTTGCTAAAGACCAAATGAAAGAAATTGCACAAAAGTATGTATAAAGTCAACCAATGTGTCAATTTTATAGCCCCTTTTACTCCGACGAAGGGCTAAAGCTCGAAATGTCAGTAAAGTTAAGTCAACATTGTTTACGGTGTTACAAATTTTATTATATTACCTATAATTTTATAGCCATATAATTATATTTGGATGGATATTTGAGTGACCCAGACTCATGGTGGGAGGGGAGGGAGAATATATAGTGTTTGTATATGGTTTTGTTTTCTAAGTAAACTTACAATACTGGCGTTTTTTCGCTCTTCTTCCTGGTGTGAAATTTCAAAACTTTCAAAAAGGTTCTACATTTCATCTGAAATTGTCTTGGTAATTATGTCTCTGGTTCTAGCCTGCAATTTATCTTAATTTGTTAAATATATACATATGAATGGAAACTAGCAAGTAAACTAGTATAGGCTGCGTCAGTGTTTGATATAAACGGTAAGTAATAAAATGAAGTTTATAACACGGAGATTGTTCAGATTGGTCCATAAATAATGTTGAGCTTAATTTAGCCCTTCTTCGGAGTAAAAGCATACTATGACGAAGAGCTAAAGCTCGAAACGTCAGTAAAGTAAAGTCAACATTTGTTACGGTGTTACAAATTTCATTATATTACCTATCATATATACATACAATTATGTACTTTTTTAATTTGTCTCGAACAACTTATGCAATTCTTGATTTCCAATGTCAGGATTATTATCAAAACAAAATTTAATTGTTATTATTTTTAATTTGTTAGACGTACCGATGCTCTGAAGTTGATGTTCAAATCTAAAAGTGCCAGTGCTTCATCCATCTCAGCCAGTGACACTTGTTTGCCTCCACATTGGTCTTCAATGGAAGATCGAGACTTTTGTCTTGAGTCTTTGTCAGTGACGTCACAAGAGTTTAAGGATGCAGAGACAAGGTTCCAAAGCACAATGACATCACCAAAGACAATTGTGAAGATTGAGAGGATACAAAACCCTGATTTGTGGATTCCATATGCGCAGTGAGTGTCATCATCATCATCCTTATCATCTTCTTTAACATCCTAGTCATTGTTGTCATCTTTATTATCTTTATCATTATTTTCATTGTTATCACCATCATAATTATTATCTTTATCATCATCATCTTGATCATCACCATCAATCATTGTCATCCTTATCATCTTTATCATCCTCGTCATTGTTGTCATCATTATTATCTTTATCATTATTTTCATTGTTATCACCATCATAATTATTATATTTACATCATCATCTTTATCATCACCATCATTGTCATCACAGGGGTGGATCCAGGGGTGGTGAAGGGGGTGGCTAGCCACCCCCTCTATGGACCAGTTCGACACTTTCAGGCCTTGGAAAGGCTCCTGCTGTGAGGGAATAGTAATATATATATACCCCTAGCCACCCCCCTTTCAAAAATTCTGGATCCGCCACTGCATCATTATCATCACTTTCATTGTCAACATCACAATGAGCACCATCATAATCTGACCAGTACCATAGTCAATATGATTCTCATTATTACTCAGGATTCCTGTGGAATACCGAGTTTAGGTTTCGGCTTTATTATTTTTCTTCGTCGCCAAAACTTATATTATCTAGGTTAACAACAACGTAACTTTGATCACAATTTTTACAGGAAGAAAGCAAGAATGCAATCCAAGGCCGGAGCAAACCCACTGCAAGAACGACCACAACTATTCCATGGCACCTCTGCTGACATCAGCGATGCAATATGTCAGCAGGGTTTTGATTGGCGCATGTGTGGTAAGCACGGTACTCTCTATGGGAAGGGTAGCTACTTTGCTTGTCAAGCAAACTACTCTCATCGCTATACCGATCAAAATCCTGGTGGCCTGCGTTATATGTTCATTGCAAGGGTATTAGTAGGAGCATATGCTGTGGGGAGTGGCACATTAACAAGACCACCCCCAAAAGATCCCAGCAAGCCTTTTGGAGAGCTATTTGATTCTTGTGTAAATGATGAAACCAATCCTAGCATTTTTGTGATTTTTGAAAACAGTCAGGCGTATCCTGAACACCTTATCACATACAAATAGGGTACCGTCTCTGTAACTCGTAAGGTATTATTGCAATCTTTAGGGAGAAAACTGCATACAAATTGCAAAAATAGGGATTAATTGGATTTATAGCACAATGCACCACAGATTACCAAACAAATGAACAAACAAGAAAATGAAACAAGTTTCCAAAAAAACCACTAGCAACACAGACAGACAGACAGACAGACAGACAGACAAGCAGACAGACAGACAGACAGACAGTAAGTATCGCAAAAAGACAGACAGACAGAATCGCAAAAAGACAGACAGACAGAATCGCAAAAAGACAGAAAGAATGAAAAATTAAAAGGGCAAAAGAACGCCCAACAGAACAAACAAGAAACAAAAAAGCACTAGCAACAGACAGAAAGACAAACTAACAAAACAGACAGGAAAAAAATCAATCAAAAGACAGAATTGAAAGAAAGAAAGAAAAAAATTAAAAGGGCAAAAGAAAGCCCAACAGAGCAAACCAGAAAACAAACAAACAAAAGCATTATCGACAAAGAGTTAAACTAACAAAAAAAAAAATAACAATTTGCATATTCACAAGAATAAAAGAAAGAAAGAAAAAAAAATGGGCAAGGGAAAGCCCAAGAAAACAAACAAGAAAATAAACAAAACAACACGAAGAAAATCGCTAATGTAGGGGCACAATTTTTCACGAATATACGAAAAATTCAAAAATATTCGAAAAAAAAATCATTTTGGACTTTTGATACTAAAATTTATAGCTCTTCAGTTAGAAAGAAAAAATTGTTATATTAGGACTGTTAGTAAAATAAATACCATTGTACTTTGTAACACTAGTAAATAAAGAATTTTAGAATTACAAAAAAACTTGTATTGGTATAAATAGAGCTTTTTCACCTTCGATCACGTGATGTGATTAAAACATTTTTACTCCTCTTCAGATGTCCAAATAAAACCAAATTCTTTTGTCAGAAAGAGCAACTGGAACAACGTTTTTCAGCAAAAAGGTATTCGTTGCGAAGATATGAATGTTTCAGAATGTGGAAGCGCCATGTTGGTGAGCCAATAATTTCTTCGCTTTGTTGAAAATACCTATAAAAATGTGTTTTTTTCCCATCCCATTTTCCCCCCAACAATCTCTATCCCATTGGTTGTTTCTGATCACGTGCAAGACTGCGCGCGCGCGGCAACTCCTCGGAAAAGGGCGCGAAAAGTTTTTTCTCGATAGTCGTACACAAAATGGCGACGAAAACTGATGTCTTGTCCACAAACTCCGATGGATTTGAAGGTAACCATTGTACATTAAACAATCCAAGGTTGACATTTGAAAAGTTCAGTTAATTTTAAGTAATTTAAAGTAATTAATTTTCAAAAATTGAGGGAAAATGATGTCCTAGTTACTATAAACTACATAAAACTACATGAGATATTTATTTCATCATTTCAGATTTTTTTCTACATAAGCAGTCGAGTGCTATCAAATTGTAAATATTTTGGCATATTTCACTATTGCAAAGCTCAGACAATATTTCAAAGAATAATATTATTTCAACTAGTAGTTGTAAATTACTTTTACTCGTGTAAATTTCTTCAAATGTTTACTTGAAAATATAGAAGCCGAAATTCAGCAAAAAGAGCAAGAACGACCACAAAAACCCAAGAAAAAGAGACGATATGCAATCATCGATGACTTTGAGGTAGGTACAAAGTAATAGTGAACGTATATTGAACATTGAATGGTTTAAATTGTTTTGGTTTATAGCTGGCATTTGTTTGTTTGGATCTGCAGTGAACTTATGTTAGAGAATTATTGATATAATGCATAAAAAAATGCTATATTACGTACGACTCAAATTCATTATCAGAGGCTATTACTAGTAAATATCGTAATCATCAACATTATCTTCATTAGCTATTACTGCGGTTTTCCACTTTCTGTTACTCAGACATTCCCACGTGCGGCTTATTGTGAAACACGTCAGTTTTTAGCTGCCGTCAAAACTAATTAGTCGGTACCTTTTAAATCCTTGATTGACGGCAGCTAAAAACGTATTTCACAACGAGCCGTTGATATGTCTGAATTCGCAGAAAGTCGAAAACCGCAGTAATTATTACTGTCATCATCATCATCATTATTACTATCATAATCATGATTATTGCTATCATAATCATCATCTTCTTTATCACCATCAAAATATTTTCATTATTATTACTATCATTATCACTATCACATATATAATTATCATTATCATCATTTTTATCTTACTATCATTGCTATTATTATCATCATCATTATAACTGTGTTTGTCATTATCACGACAGATTTCATCTAACCATGATTTCATCTACATTATCATCAATAATAATAATTATTAAATATTAGCATTAGCATTATGATATATTTACATGGGAGGGGCCAGGGGGGTGCATGCACCCATGTTCCCTTGATCTTTTTGCATTTTCTCCCATGTTCCCCATAAGTAAAATAACTGTTTCCCTGAAATGTTTTACCTTAAGATCCCATGATCCTCCAAAAATATTGCTTTATCATATTTTGTTCCCTTGTTCCCTGAAAATAAATGTGCTTGTTCCCTTGCTCCCTAAAACTCCTTGGAGGGGCTCACATGTTGGCATGGCTATTTTTCATATTTAATTTATTATTGTTATTACATCAATTATTTTTGCTACAAAAGTATTATTGATCTGCTGTGTTATTATCTATAATTACTTTTAATCATTTTTTATGATTGGAATAATGAATATACAATCGTTAATATATCGATAGGAGCCTGATAAAAGACGTAAACAAAAGCATCCCAGTGATAATCCCTTTGAATCAAATGATGAATTCGGACATCCCATTCCTGATCTGTATCCAGAACTCTATGAAACTGTTGAAGACGTTGAAATATCTCCCAGTCCAGAGGTAAAATAATTCTTAAGCATGGAGATAGGCCATTGAGAGACATTGAGAGAGGAGAATTGTCGCTATCCACCAAACACTAGGATTCGAGTTTTTTATTTCGATTTTTTCTTTTTGAAGTAAATGTAAATTTGTTCTAGGAGAAAAACGATTCCCATATGAGAGGTATGGATAGCCAACCAATTGGAGTCAAGAAGAAGCGCAAGGTGCAGTCTGGGAAAAAAGGAAAAAATGTAATAGAAGAAGACAGCGAGGTGAGAACTGTATTCTTAACAGCATCGACAATGAAAATAGCAACAGCAAGCTAAGGCTGGCGGTAATAAGATCGTCATCATCATCATCCCCTTAATCAACAGTTTTTATATTTTCGTTCTATTTTTTTGGGAACCCGTTACTGGAGATCTTCTCTGTGTATTTTATACCTGCCTAACGTAGTGTGGCGAATCTTGTAAATAAATAATCATCATGGTAATCATCATTATCACCATCATCATTATCATCGATCATCTTCATCATCAATACCATCATCATTATTATTGTTATCATCACCATCAGCAACGACAACGACGACGTTAACTCTGCTAGAAACTTCAAAACCAGCAAACAATGTCATCATCATCATCAACCACCAACAACAAATAGGACATGACTATAACTTATCATCATCATCATCATCTGCTTTTTATCACCATCAGCAACGCCGACGACGACGTTAACTCTTAAAAACTTCAAACCAGCAAACATTGTCATCATCATCATCAACCACCACTAACAGCAAATAGGACATGGCTATCATTCATCATCATCATCATCATCATGCATTATCATCTTCAACCACAATAAAAACATCCACATCAACCAAAATACGTAGCAAAAATGTTTTCAAACCAATATTTTTGTTCTGTTAGGACGAGGGAGCTAAACAAAGGGTTGGGTCGTGGGTACAGTGTTGTCGACCAGAATGTGCTAAATGGCGATGTCTGAATGTTACCATCGACGCACACGATGTTGAAGACAAGTGGGTCTGTGCAATGAATCCAGGTATTAGAGCCTCACCATCTTTATACACCCTTTCCGAGAAACTTTGTCACCCGAGGAGTGAAAAGCCTACAAGCTAGTAGCGCAGGAGATTTTGGATTACCTATGTATACTTTAAATTATTACTGAGAACGCAGGAATTTCATGGCCACATTGCTACACTTGTCAATATGTTACTGAGAAATGTCCATTCTGACATATCAAACAACAAAAAAGGCGTCCCGAATGTACATTTAGTTTCTGAACTGATCCATGATCCTTTGCGCCAAAACTTGTGTGCTTTTCACGGGTGACAAACTTTCTCGGAAAGGGTGTATCTTATTGTTTCTTTGCATTCTGCTAGATTTACTTGATTTATTTTATCCGCTAGCTTTGATTCCAACTCAGTTTGATAATGGACTGTTGTAGAGGCAATACTTCTACGGAAGTAAATGCAATGTTCGACTCTGATAGTCGCCTTCGAATCGATTCGATTTTCGGCTAATGACGATATATTTGTTACAGATTTTAGGTCGTTTTGCGCATTACTAGTGTTCTATATATATAGACATTTTCGTTACATATCTGACGGTATACACCTATTTCAATTAACGTTGTCCATCTGGAATGGTCGATCTGAGACCGATAGGAATTGTGGGAGCTCGTTAAACTGCAAATACACTATTATAATCAAGCTCGAATATTAATGTTTACTTCTGAAATACTATTATCCATAATTCAGCACCATTCAAGTGTGATTAAAACAGCACATTTGGAATTTATTGAACTCCTACAATTCCTATCGGTCTCAGATTAACCATTCCAGATGGACAACGTTTATTGAAATAGGTGTATTTGTAAATTAAAGATTTTAGATCGTCAATTTTCTTCAAACGTTTTCATTACATCATTATTTTACGGTGTGTTCCGCGTTACATATTTTAGTTCGTTTTCGTTACAAGTTTTCGTTATATATTTTAGGTCGTTTTCTTCAAACGATTTCATTACACAGTTGACGAATAAACATTTTTTAGGTCGTTTTCGTTTATACAAGTTTTCTTTACAAATTAGACGGTTTATTTGTTGAATATTTTAGGTCGTTTTGTTACAATTCAAGTTTTTGTTAGAAATTAGACGACATATGTGTTACTGACAGATTTTAGGTCGTCTTTGTTCCTGTTGTAATTAATCGATCAGTACAAGTCAAGATTATTTTTTTCTTTTCTAGATATTAACTTCAATACATGCGTTGCACTTCAAGAGGACTTCGACAGCCAAGACTCTGAATATGACGTCATTTATACTTCTTTTCCAGAAGGTTCTGTTATCTGGGCTAAAATTGCTGGTTACCCATGGTAAGAAGACTCAGTACATGTACAAAAGCTATGCCTAATAGGTGGTATATTTGAGATTTTTGGTACATCTTTTTGGTATAAGAAACAGGAAATAGTGACCTGAATGTATGTATGCAGTTTTTGAAGAAAAAAAACTGAAAAAAAGAAAAAGAATTAAATAATAACAACCGCTACAACTTATACAAAATAACATCAAAAATCAAACAAAGAAACGAACGAACGAACAAAAACAAACGAAAACAAACAAATGAATAAATAAAAAACGAAAAGGTTTGGCTCATTTTACTACTATTCTCACTGCAAACATAATTAGCCCGAACTAAAAAATTTCAAAAGTGTCCTAAATTCTATCGTGCGGAGACCAGTGAGTTGCGTACATGATGCCTTGCGGCCAATCCTTTAAATAGCTTAGATTTGATCACATCTTGGCCAGTTTCAATAGAGTTCAGGACGGGGCTGCAGCAATTTCGACCCACCCACCTCCCCTGGTGGCGGTAAGCTCTTTATTCCAATTACTGTGGGCCCTGTAGTATGCCGAGACCTGACTGTTGTGCCGGGAGACAATCCCCTGCTCTTTTCGAAGAGCACAACAGGATCGTTTACTTCCACCTTATATATAGGAATTAGAGTGAAACAGACGGGACCTCCGGCTTTACGCCCTTATCCGAGAAGACGAGGCACTGAGAGAGTGAAGTGTCTTGCCCAAGGACACAACGCAATCGCCCGGGCCGAACTCGATCCCCTGGGGCCGGTTGTACGAAGGGTGGATAAAGTTATCCGCGGATAAAATTTATCCACTGTATAGGTTTTTTATAGATTTTATCCGTTGGATAAGGATTTATCCGGTGGATAGCGCTATCCACCCTTCGTACAACCGGCCCCAGACCGCTAGACCATCACGGCTCTCTCTTACCTGCAATTTATTGTATGTGTTGGCTTAGGTGGCCAGGTATGATGGAGGATGATCCTGACTATGGGTATTACTGCGAAACAGATGAAGAAAATAGTAGAATACCTGTAAGTACAAGTTCTCAGGATAAAAATGATTGTATGATATATATATATATACAATGGCGATAATTATGATGATAAAATGCTGACAATAGCGATAAAATCAGCTGATAATGGTGTGTTCTTTCCAGACAAGCTATCACATAGTGTTCTTTGACAAAGACGTATCGAGAGCATGGATAAGTCACTATAATGTTCGCCCCTTCAAGTATAACGACACTGCGGAACAACAAGGAAACGTAAGTATTACTCGCTAATAACTTCAAGCCTTTATCCATCCATTGCAATCCATTCTCGGAACCTAATGGTTACAACACAGTGTGGCCGTAGTTGTCTTTCGAGCAAGCAATAAAACAAAGAACAGGATGGGGAAGAGGTTATCCTTTATCAATGATTCACCTTAAATTCGTCTTGTGACCCGCGATTTACAGATTTTCACTGTCGTGATTCATGATTACAGTATCTGCGCTCCGTGAAAACGCGACAGTTTGTCATAGCGGTTGTGTAAAATGAAATGTGTCAGTGTTAGTATTCTTATTGTTTGTATATCTGTTAGATTTGTGAACAGGCTTTACATATGTTATGCGTGAAATTATAAATAAACGGCCCGTGATTCAATCGTTATCGGTACCCCCTCTAGCTCTTCCCCACCCTGAGCTAAGAAGAGAAGCACATCTCGGAAACCCAAGGGTTACATAGCGGGGCCATGACATATATTTCTTTTCTAACTTTTTGGTCTTTTATTTCCCAGTCCTCACGGTCCCACTCGTAAAATTAATTAGAAGAGAACTTTATTAAAAATATAAAAATACTATTTACAGGTTGTCTTTCGAGGGAAAAGCTACAAGAAAAAGCTTGACCAAGCAATCGATCAAGCTAGACAAGCACTTGTTCTTCCACCACACGTAAGACTATTTATTTATATTATTATAAATATGTTTTTGTCTATATGATCTATTCTCAAAATATTAAAAGAAAAGCTTACATTTTGCCTCCAAAGTTCGAGTGTCGATCTTTCTATCCATGCATGTTTGCCCTGCCCAACCATGTTCCCAGGGCCCTCTCCCTTTTTGCCTGCTTGATGCTGATCAATTCTTTCTGGCTGTTTCTATTTTTTTTTTAGTGTATGTGTATTTTTGCCGTATGATCTGTCCGTCTGTCTGTCCATCTGTTTTATTCAGTATCACCATTCATTTCTTAACTGAGTCGTTTTTATTATTTTATGGACGCTCTTTAGGAACGACTTAAAGTGTATGGATTCGCCCAGAGGTACGGTGGTAAAATAGGACGTCAGAGGAAAACGCCCAAAGAGAAAAAACCCAAAGAACAGAAGAAAGAAGATAATATCGAAGAAAATATTGAAGACAGTCCGAATAGTCTTGATATATTCATGGGTAAATCTAATAACTTACTTACTTACTTACTTACTTACTTACTTACTTACTTACTTACTTACTTACTTACTTACTTACTTATATTTCCTTCCTTCCTTCCTTCCTTCCTTCCTTACTTAATTACTTACTTAGTTCCTTCCTTCCTTCCTTCCTTCCTTCCTTACTTTCCCAATAGTCCCCTGGCTTCACATATTCCTGTGCCATCTTGAAAGGTAGTCGGGCCTTTGCATCAAAGCGAGACGAACGTTGAGCTTGCAATGATAAAGACCTTTCAACAACTTACCGGAAAATTCACGTGTCTCTTTGCAAGCTCAACGTTCGTCTCGCTTCAATGCAAAGGCCCGGCTACCTTTCAAGATGGCGCAGGGAACTGTGAAGGGGACTATAGAGCTGATTTCATATGACTATGAAAAGCTCACGGCATGAACGCGGTCAATACACGGCAGGACATGTCAAAAACTGAGTTCTAGAAACATCACGGTCGCGGCAAGGCACGCACACGGCACTGAACATTTCACAGTCATACGAAATCTGCTCTAATACACCGTAGCAGTCACTCATTCCAGTGCTATTGCTGGACGTTGAAGATGTGGTTACTATTCTTATATTTCCTATTTGTAGAATTAAGTGAAGAGTTCCAAGCCAGCGAGAGCAGTGAGAACTTTTCTCAAGAAATTCAAAAACCAACCAAAAAGAAAGGCACTCCAAAGAAGACCAAAGAAAAGCCAAAGCCAGTTAATAAAGAATTTTTGGCCGTTAAAAGTACAAAAGGCAACTCAAAAGCACCTAAAAGGTCACCTTCTGTAAAAGCAAAAACCAAACCTGCGAAGGCCAAGGAAGATACTGGAGGAAAGACACCCAAAGGAAACAACAAGTCAGCTGATGGCAAACAAGAAGGTAGTAAAGATGCCAGCTTTGGTCAAGGTAATGTTTCTTATATTTTAATATTCATGAATCATCCATGAGAATTTTACAAAAGAAATCACGTCCGTGACGAGTTCTGTCAGTCTCATCCAGATTTCATCCAGATTTGCATAAGTTTCAATTTGAATTTCTCGGCCAGATTTACTTTTATCTTGACAATTTAAGCAAAATATGAAAGAACTAGCATTGGACTGTCATATAAGTATTATACAATATTTGCGTCCGATCTGTATGCGATATACAACGACCCGCCTTTGACTCGCCGTTGCAATTGTATATCTCATACAGATCTGCCGCTTAATTATATAATTGCATATATTGCATATTATAACCATGATAGTTATTATATTTGATAGTTGTAAATATTTTAGTCATGAAATCAGGACTCGTGTTATTTTGATCCTATAGCATGTGTTTTTGTTTAATGAATTTAGATAATGAGAAGCAAGAATTTGCTCTTTCTTCTACTGGTTCTACTTCAAGTAAGACCATACCTATGAGTGACGCTGGTGCATCTGAAGATAAAACGTTAATCCAAAACACTAAAGACTTAACCACTAACAAAGAAACGAACGTTCAAAAAGAACAAACGATTCACCCCAAGAAGAGGAAGCTCAAGCAGTATATAGAAGAACAGGAAAGTTTGAAAAAGAAAGCCAACCAAAACAAGCAGCCACAAACCAAAGAGACGAAATCAAAGAAAAACACTACTTCAGGTCAACCAAAGAATTCAACAGTCTTGGCTGACAATAAGGATGAGGTTGATGAAGAGCGACATGAAGATATGCAATCCAAAACGAACAAGAAGCAAGATTTAAACGAGCACGCAAAAATCAGTGAAACTCAATCGACTGATAAGAAAGGAAACAGCAAGGTACAACACGAAGTTCACAAAGCCAAGAAACCACAAGAAGAACAGAAGAACACCGAAACTACGTCTGAAACTACTCCTTCAGATGAAAAGACAAACAAAAAGCAGCCACGAGCAAAACAAAGTAAGCCGAGAAAGAAGCCTTCTTCCGATGTAGAAAAGAAGAGTCCCGAATCCACAACCATTGCTGAAGGACCTCCCTTAGATGAAAAGACCATTGAAGATGACAAGGAGAAGCAAGTAGCAAAGAAACCTACTCCAAAGAAGAAACCACCTTTAATCAAACCAAATCAGAAACAAGACTCCACAATTGCTGTGTCTACGACTTGTGACAAGAAGATGGAAAATGAGGAAAAACTTAAGGAAGTCAAAGAAAGCAAATCATTCAAGAAGCCGTCTTCAGTAAAACCAAACAAGAAGAAAGAGGATGACCAAATTGTCAAGAAGAAAAAGGACAACAAAGTGATACTTCCTGAAACCACCAAAGAAGTAACAATTCCCGAAGAAGAAAAGAACAACAGCAAGAACATCAAAACTAGCTCCTCACAGCACGAAACCAACGACAGTAACGCACAATCACCACAATACCTCTCGCCGAATCCTCAAGTCCAGACCAAGCCCGTACACGTACAAACACCAATGCCAAAACTTATCAAACCAACATTCAAACCTCCATCAAAAATCTCGACCAACAATCCCCCAAAAGCCAAGAAAATGCCTAAACTTACTAAAGCACAGTTTGTGCAGCCAAGTCTTGTTAAAGATAAGATGAAAGGAGACAAGAAAGGCTCTAAAGATAAAAGTGAAACGATTACACAGTGTAAAGTAATTCCAAACGAAGACGCAGCACAACTCGAGAAAGCAGCAACGGGATGTGACATGACAACAGATCCTGCTTTAGCTGGTAAGAAAGTTTTCCTTCTAACTTTTCGCAGGGGCAGATCTAGTGGTACCGGACACCCCCTTACGCCGCAATTACCCCTATTTTATTTAAGACATTTAAATACCGGACATCCACTAACACATTGAGAGCCCTTCATTTGCAATTGAGACACCCCCCTGACAATTTTTTGGATCCGCCTTTGTTTAGCGTCAGTATAAGTTAACTTTTAATTTTCTAATTCTCATTTATTGTTTTATTATTAAAACCGTAGTGGAGTCTCGCTCTGTGTGGATTCCCTTCATCCTATAGGGGCGGTGTCGGTGTATGAATAAATACAACACTAAATAGAATTAAATAAAGAAACTATAGCTTCGATTAGTTCCATATGCGCTATAGCTAGCACATTTTTTATGTCGATCGGTTTTGTGTTTTGTTTTGATTTTTTTGTATTTCTTTCCTTTCCTTTCCTTTTTTATGCTTTTAATTCTTTTAAAATGTTTGATGTTTTTTTCCTAGATGAGGTAGAAGTGGAACTAGCAAAGCTGGACAAAGACATCGAGAATATGAAAAAAACGATCAAGTTGAACGACGTGGCTCTCGATAAGCTTCGTTGTGGTGAAGACTCACCTGAATTCTAACATGATCTAAAATTTTAGTTTCGTCACGCAACGTTTCCGTCCCACTGGGAGGGAACGTTGCGTGATGACACTAAAAACGGCTACGAAGGAGACTAACGTATAGACGAACTGATAACATATCTTCCCAAAAACACGCCATTCTTTTTGCGGAGATACTGACTGTTGAGGACCTGAAAATGATTACCTGCAATAGTTGCTATTACAGATATATGTAAATGGTTTTGAACAATGGATTCAAGTCGAGGCTTTCAGACCAAGTTATTGCTTTTGTCCGAGAGTCGTGACTTGAATCCGTTGTTTGTACAACATTTGCATATAACTGTAATAACAGCTTCTAGGCAATTGCGGGCTTCCTGTTGATTACGAATAGGAGGCTGGGCAAAAAGAAAGGGAAGAGCTGATTGGCTCGCTAGTCATTTTCCATGTTCCCTCGTCTCAGTAACACAAGAAGCCAAATAAGCCAACAAGCGGCGTGAAGGAGACTTGAAGTGAAGTGCTTTGTTAGAACAAATGAAAATATATTTTATACGATGTAAAACAAGTTTAGATTTTGAAGAAACATTTATATTATTTTGTATAGGTATATATTAACTTTGAAATATACTGAAATTTATATGAAACGGCCTTAGTTTTATATATTTTTTATTTTTATTTATTTATTTTTCTATTATTTTGTAATGTTGTTATGATTCATAATTGATTCGACGTAATTTATGCAACTAACTTGGTAGTTTAATCGCAGTCTATCATACGATTTTACTGTAGTATTTCCAGAAGCAAACCCCTCCCTACCCGCCTGTGTATTTCAATATGGGTTTCCTGTGGTTTAAGTTTAACACAGGAAACCCATATGCGTCCTTAGTTTTGTAACAAAATCTACGCTGGATTAGGTTCTGCTTCGAAAAAGAGCATTCAGTGCATACTAACATTATATTATTGTATTAAATTTGGATTATCAACGTTAGTTTATATTATTAAAGCCCTTTAATAACCTACGTTTTAGCGAGGATATAAAAGCTATTCTTTGCTCGGAATCGACATATATCTGTCTTTAATAGTTGTTTAAAAAAGAGGTTTCAACGCCTCCAGAGCCGACCGCTTTTCCCCCAATAAAATCATACCAAGAATATTCAAGTTTCTCGTTCTAAATTTAAACGCTCGGATTTCAAAATCCTACTAGATTCTCGTTACGTAATATAGAATTATTATAATTAACGTACATTTTAGCCCAAAGTGAAGCTGGACTGAGATTCGGAGCCTGAGATTCACATTGCCTCAGATTCACATTCATTTCCGGGGGGAGGTCAACAAGGTCAGTTTGTAAAAGCTTTATTACAACAACACAACTGATAAATGTAAAGTAATTGCAAATCAGATATGTAGTTATTACTTGGATTCAATTTATTAAATCAATTTAGAGACGATATATAAAACTTATTATACACAAAGTTATGTTTTACGCTCCAGCCTGAGATTCAAAGCTACAGCCTTAGATTCAAATCTCTAGCCTGACATTCGAAACTCCAGCCTTAGATTCAAAAATTACAGCCTTAGATTCAAATCTCTAGCCTGACATTCGAAACTCAAGCCTTAGATTCAATAATAACAACAGCCTTAGATTCAAATATCTACGGCCTTAGATTCAAATATCTACGGCCTTAGATTCAAAACTCTACGGCCTTAGATTCAAAACTCCAGCCTTAGATTCAAAACTCTACGGCCTTAGATTCAAATATCTACTGCCTTAGATTCAAAACTCTACGTACGGCCTTAGATTCAAAACTCCAGCCTTAGATTCAAAACTCCAGCCTTAGATTCAAATATCTACACTACAGCCTTAGATTCAAATATCTACGGCCTTAGATTCAAATATCTACGGCCTTAGATTCAAATATCTACGGCCTTAGATTCAAATATCTACGGCCTTAGATTCAAAACTCCAGCCTTAGATTCAAATATCTACGGCCTTAGATTCAAAACTCTACGGCCTTTAAGATTCAAAACTCCAGCCTTAGATTCAAATATCTACGGCCTTAGATTCAAAAATAACAGTCGCGTGTAGAAAGTCATGTGCGTTTGAAAGTAATATGGCAGTGAATTCAAACAAGCAGTATCTTCCCTCGCTAGAAGTCTGAGTTCTAGATTCGGCAAAAAAGACCAGTTTTATAATAAGTCACGTGATATTTCTTTTAGTATATAAGTCTTTTCAAGTGGACAACCTTTTCAAGATCGGCTGTATATGTCATACACTGATATGCGAAAGCTTTAGCCCTTCGGCTGAGTAAATTGTTTTCTTCTGTTCATGCACTTCCTTCCTTCATTTAAACAATTGCGAACAAATAAAAAACTGAATGATGTTAATTAACATTTTTCGATTCCTTACTTTGCAGAATCATATGGATTACTTCCGAGCAATGATGGTGCTGGAGCTGGCAAAAGGGTCTATTTCAAGCTAACCCTAATATGTGTCCATACACATTTTGATAGAAATTAGTGCGTCACTAAATCGAAGTTATTTATTAAGAAACGCATACAATTTTTTGAATCTAAGTTGTTAATTGTTTCGAATCTAAAGGCTGAAGGTCGAATCTAAGGCTGAGTTTTGAATCTAAGGCTGGAATTTCGAATGTCAGGCTAGAGATTTAACTGATTTGAAGGCTTGGCTGAATTTCCGGTGAATTTCAAGCTGTAGTTTTGAATCTCAGGCTGTTTAAGGAGATTTAAAATTCAGGCTAAGGAGTATTTGTATAATAGTTTAGCATAGTACGGCCCGTGAATCTCAGGCTAATATATTAATTATTATAATACAATTGATAATAGTTTAACATATAGTACAGCCCGTGAATCTCAGGCTGACATATTGTCCGTTAAAATAGCTTAACAGATTCTTTAAATCGAAGTTATTTTATTATACAGAAACGCATAAATGCAGGGTTGCGGTTAGCCTGCTGTGCAGACTCTTTTTTGCGCTCAAAATATTCGTGTTTTTTTTAAGAATATTGAGAGCGCAAAAAAGAGTCTTCATAGCAGGCTGTTATTAAGACTGTTATTTTTGAATCTAAGGCTTGAGTTTTGAATCTCAGGCTGGAGCGTAAAATATAACTTTGTGTATTGAACTCAAGTAATAACTACATATCTTATTTGCAATTTCTTGATCAGTTGTGAATCTTAAAGGCCGGCCGTAGATATTTGAATCTAAGGCTGGAGTTTTAAATCTAAGGCCGGTAGAGTTTTGAATCTAAGGCTGTAGATATTTGAATCTAAGGCTGGAGTTTTGAATCTAAGGCTGGAGTTTTGAATCTAAGGCCGTAGAGTTTTGAATCTAAGGCCGTAGATATTTGAATCTAAGGCTGTAGTGTAGATATTTGAATCTAAGGCTGGAGTTTTGAATCTAAGGCTGGAGTTTTGAATCTAAGGCCGTACGTAGAGTTTTGAATCTAAGGCCGTAGATATTTGAATCTAAGGCCGTAGAGTTTTGAATCTAAGGCTGGAGTTTTGAATCTAAGGCCGTAGAGTTTTGAATCTAAGGCTGTAGATATTTGAATCTAAGGCTGGAGTTTTGAATCTAAGGCTGGAGTTTTGAATCTAAGGCTGGAGTTTTGAATCTAAGGCCGTAGAGTTTTGAATCTAAGGCCGTAGATATTTGAATCTAAGGCTGTAGTGTAGATATTTGAATCTAAGGCTGGAGTTTTGAATCTAAGGCTGGAGTTTTGAATCTAAGGCCGTACGTAGAGTTTTGAATCTAAGGCCGTAGATATTTGAATCTAAGGCCGTAGAGTTTTGAATCTAAGGCTGGAGTTTTGAATCTAAGGCCGTAGAGTTTTGAATCTAAGGCCGTAGATATTTGAATCTAAGGCCGTAGATATTTGAATCTAAGGCCGTAGATATTTGAATCTAAGGCTGTTGTTATTATTGAATCTAAGGCTTGAGTTTCGAATGTCAGGCTAGAGATTTGAATCTAAGGCTGTAATTTTTGAATCTAAGGCTGGAGTTTCGAATGTCAGGCTAGAGATTTGAATCTAAGGCTGTAGCTTTGAATCTCAGGCTGGAGCGTAAAACATAACTTTGTGTATTCTCGGTGGGCGCGTGACGTCACAAGAATATGCAAATTAGTTCGCCGCCATGCTGGTGTACAGAGGTCAACTTACTGCTTTAGTAACGCTTGCATTTTGTTTATAAATTATCATGAATTATGACAAAATTGACGACAAAATTGATACAAATGTTGACGAGGATCAGATTCCGGTTCTGTCTGATTATTTTAAAGCTTTAGAACCGACTATTAAGAAGAGATATCTTCAAAAAATCTTCATTATTGGCGTCGATCCTGTTACGATACCAAGTGATCAATGTGAATCGGAATGTCTACCTCCAATTGAATCGATGGATTTGGTTAGCTATTTAGTTCTAACCACAAGTTCCTACACTAAAGATCAGTTTAAAGCTTTTAAAAGTCTTGAAGCGTACAATCAGATGGTGTCGGGATTTGTAACTGGCGTTCAAGGTTGCATTGTAGCTGATAAATTTGTAGTTATCGCCAAAGTAAGGCATTCTCAAAGGATGAACGATCCCCTCGTGGATATCTGGATCATAGCTGGGAAAGATGGAGCGATATTGTCTTCGCACTGCCTTGGATGCAAAGCTGGTCAGTGCGAGGTATGTTCCCATGTGGCATGTGTTTTGTTTTATATTGAAGCTTTCATTCGCATACATGGCAAACTAGCTTGTACACAAGTCAAATGTACGTGGCTTCTTCCGACTTTCGTCAAGGAAGTTAGCTATGAAAGAGTGGAAAACATTAACTTTTCTTCAGCTCAAAAGCTCAAAAGAGAGTTGGATGATAAAATTGAAAAACTCGGGGATGACTATGATTCAATAAATGAAGTCAACAACGACTCAATGTCAACTGTGAAGTCAAGTGTGCCAACTGAGACTGAAATGAATGAGTTCTACACTGAACTTAATAAGTGTGAGACTAAGCCTGTGATTCTGTCCTTGATTAAACCCTTTTCTTCTAGCTTTGTAAGTGAAAGTGCTAAGATTGAAACAATCACCCAACTTTTTGACAAACAATATCTTGATTATGATTACCCTGATTTACTCACTGCCTGCAATAATGTAAGACTCAATCTAACTGAACAAGAAATCGACCAAATCGAAAAAGACACTCAACAACAAGCAAAATGTAGGAGCTTCTTCCGTCACAGAGCAGGAAGGATAGGAGCCTCACAAAGTGGAGCTGCTTGCAAGACTAATCCATATTCTCCCTCCCAATCACTGATCAAATCAACATGTTATCCTGATCTATTCAAGATTTCAAATGATGCTGTTATTCATGGATGCAAGTATGAAAAAGAGGCTTTGCTGCATTATGAAAATGAGATGAAAAAGCACCACAAAGATTTTAAAATAACACAGTGTGGGCTTGTTGTTAACAAAGAGCACCAATTTATCCATGCAACCCCTGATTTCCTTTGCTCGTGCTCTTGTTGTGGAGAAGGGTGTGGGGAAATCAAATGTCCAATATCTATCAAAGAAAATAACTTTCATGACTACATTTTGAAAAAGTCTTCATGTCTACAGAAAGTTGATGGTGTCTTCAAATTGAAGAGAGATCATAACTATTATTATCAAGTTCAACAGCAGTTGTTTACAGTCAATAGAGGGTATTGCGATTTTATTGTTTATTCTGTTGATGATCAGAAGCAAGGAGCCTTTGTTCAAGAAAGAATTGTGCAAGACAAAAAACACTGGGAAACTAATCTACAAATTCTTACCAAGTTTTGGTATACATGTATTTTGCCTGAAGTCCTCGGTCGTTGGTACACCAAAAGGTCTCTTCCAAAAGTGAATGATACATCAGGTCCAAGCAAAATTTGTTTTTGCAGGATGGATAAAGCTGACACAATTGTTACATGTTCTAACACAGATTGTCCATACTCAGAATTCCACCTATCATGTTTGTCTATTTCATCTCAGGATGACATACCAGCGAAATGGCTATGTCCTCATTGTCAAAGGCTGCAAAAATTCAAAAGAGGGAAAATGGCTTCAAGCACATTGTCACAAGTAGTAAGTAAAGCTATGTCTCTACCATCCATATGTGTTTGCAATAAAAAGGCAATAGCAGGAGAAAAGCTATTAGAATGTCATTCATCTAAGTGTTTAAGTGGAAGCTATTTTCATCTGGCCTGTTTGAACTACAAACGCTTACCAAACAACAGTCAGACCACATGGAAGTGTCCTGCATGTAAACAAATTCCATCTAAAAGTAGCTTCTCGATGCCTTCAGCTACTCATATGAGTACTAGACTACCAACAACTACAGCTACTCAGACTACTAGACTACCAACAACTACAGCTACTCATATGAGTACTAGACTACCAACACCTACAGCTACTCATATGAGTACTAGACTACCAACACCTACAGCTGCTCATATGAGTACTAGACTACCAACACCTACAGCTACTCATATGAGTACTAGACTACCAACACCTACAGCTACTCATATGAGTACTAGACTACCAACACCTACAGCTACTCAGACTACTAGACTACCAACAACTACAGCTACTCATATGAGTACTAGACTACCAACACCTACAGCTACTCAAGCTATTAGACTACCAACAACTACAGCTACTCATATGAGTACTAGACTACCAACACCAACACCTACAGCTACTCAGACTACTAGACTGCCAACAACTACAGCTATTCCTGGTCCTAGCAAAATCTCAACAATAGATTCCACAACTCCAATCATTACTGGAGTATATAACAGTGATGTATCAAAGAAAAACTCTCAAAAACTCCTTGGTGAACTTACTTCCAGTGACTTCGATATCATAGCTTCTCCAAATGAATGGTTAAATTGCTCAATTATACAGCAAGCACATGTACTACTTCAAAAAGTTAACCCATTTATTGAAGGATTTCAGAGACCAACATTAGGACCAACAAATAATTTTAACATTGTTAAGGGTGAATTTGTACAAATTCTTCATACTGGACATGATCACTGGGTTTGTGTCAGTAACATTGGATGCACCCCTGGAATGGTTAACTTATATGACAGTCTGTTTAATGACGTAATTGCAGATGAAATTGAAATACAAGTTGAAAACCTTATGTTTGACGCATATAAGGGATTGTCATTTATTTCAGTACAACAACAACATAATGGTAGTGATTGTGGTGTATTTTCAATTGCATTTGCTACTTGTTTAGTCTACGGAATTATGCCAGAAGATGTGGACTTTGTTATTCCACAGATGCGTCCCCACTTGTACAATTGTATCAAGAATGGTGAAATACTTCCTTTCCCAACTCTTTAGATTTAATAGTGACTAGAGTGCAAACAATATAACAGAGTGCAAACAATATAACCGTGCAACTTTTGTCCAACTAGCACTATTTTAGACAAAATGCTACAATCTTTTGCACAGTTATATTATTTGCACTCTACCATAATTGGATAAACATAAATAGTTGTGCACAATATATGTACTACATAGTAGCACTAAAATTATGCTAATTGTATTGTATAAACACTAAAGTGGTTTTCAAAGTAATAATTATCTATTCTATTAAAATTATCAATATATATATTTTTTTGAAATAATGAACTTCAATTTTAGTACACTTGAGTCTTGATCACAAATGATGTGTGAAATAATAGTGAGATACATAAGTAAGAGTCAAAAACTTATACAATCATTTGTAATTGAGGCTTGAGTGAGCAAAGCCTCAAATAAAACTTCCAATACAACAAAGTGTGCCAAAGTTTACAGCTTTATGAATTCATTTGATATGTAGTTGTGTTAGATAGTCGTATCACAAAAACAACAATGTGTTTAGGTTCTTCAGGTTTTTATTGGCTTCATAATCATTACACAAGCACTGTAGATAACTGGTTTAAAAGTAGTGTATAGTAGAATGTAAAAACACTACACAACACTTGTGAAAATGTAAATTTCTTACTTGAAAAACTTTACGTACAAAAATGGTTGTATGGTTCTATAAAATTAATTTGACAGTGTGAATTTACTGTAAAGCGCTAGCCTTTAATGGATATCAGGTTAGCACAACTAAATAATAAAATAAATATGTTTTTTATCAATTTAGTACCATTTTGTTTTTAGTAGTGTACTTTGCAACAAAATTGTTCAAATTAGCACAAACTCCTTTGTCTTGTAATGTGTAATCAACATTACATTGTGCAAATTTGTACTATTTGTTGAAAGATTTAATTGAAAGCACCAAATCTGATGTATTTCACACGTTATTGTTTGCCTTCTACATGTTGATGTTATGTTAATATTCATCAAAATAATGTTCATCAATTAAACAGTATGAAAGCATATGATATTGTCACATTTATCAACTACTGCAAATTAATGTTTTCTATGACATAACTGACATAGTATCTTTTTTAAATATTCGCTATATACATCATTTATACCGACCATACCAGTCACTCAAATGGGACAATAGGAGGACAAAGATTCACTAATGCGGAGCACACTCTGATAATCCTGTCAATCACTGGAACTTGCTCTTTTCCACTCTTTTGAAGAAGGTCAATTGGAAGTATTCCTTGTAGGATGGTGTATTTTCTCCTTAATAATCCTATAACCCTCTCAACATGGATTCTGACTGCGGCAATGCCCCTAGTCTTTTCCACGTCATAAGGGCTAAGCTGAGCTTTCCCCTTAGTGAATGCTGGGATAACTAATCTGGCTTGCCGCAGACCAACACTTTCACTGATGGTAAAACCTCGGTCAGCCATTACCATATCACCTGGTACCAATTTCTGTAAAAGAGCACAATTCTCTGTAAGAAATTTGTCAGATGTGCGTCCCCCCCATGCTTGTGAAACAAATGATATGGTACCCTGAGGGGTGATGCCAATTAACACTTTGATGGTGTTATGGTGCTTGTAATTTGAAAATGTTTGGGCTCTGGCCAGGTAATTACTCGGCTTGTTGATAAAAACTTCATAGCAATCTATGATGACTGTCGTCCTCTTGCCAAAGGAATACTGGAAGCACTGTGGCATAGTACTGTGCAAGGATTCTCTATCTGGCCAGTAGATAAGAGGGGAAAGCCTTCCATCCATAATAATCATCCAGGCATTAAATATTCTGTTAACAGTTCTCCTTGATATATCAAACCGATATGCCAGGTCTTGCATAAAAACATTGAGTCTGAGTCTTATCAGGACTAGCACAAATTCTTGAAATTGAGTAAGCCTCTTGCTTTTGTATGTCACATGGGGTGATACATGATTGAATGTTTTTTTCAAAACAGAAAAACAAGGCAATCCAGTGTAGAATCTCACTCTTTCATCACAATCCCTGTATTCAGTAAAGTACCTTTCGCTGAAACATTCGGGTTGTTTCTGTTGGAACAAGTAATCGAATTCCTCTGTTTGTGATGCTTTTTCGATAAGTTTAAGGTCTTTTAAGGCTGATGAAAGGTCATCTGTGTTAATGGACGGTGGTTCGAAGTCAATCTCTTGTTCTGAAGCAGTAGATAAAGATTGATCAATTTCATCAAATGTTTCGCTGAAATCTGCTGTTCCAAAGTTAATATTGGAAACAGTAAGTCCAGGGTCGTTAATTTTTCTCACTTTTGAGGCGACTTCTTTAGCTTTCAGCCCTAAACTTCGCTTCCTTCTCTCCTTTACACGATCTGCCCTCGCTTTAGTCGCTTCGGCGCTTGAAGTGTTTGGACTAGTTTTTGAGTGCCCCAAGTTTAAAGAAGGGACCCAGTCAATGTTATGTCTATCCCATAGACTAGCAGCTTTACCGGAGACAAAATGCCGGCTACAAACACGCTGGGAATCGAGGATTTTGTCAGTCAAGTGTTCACGACTAATGGCGGATATCCATCGTCTTCGACGTTCGATAGAAAGCTCTTCTTCTAATTCGCCTCTATTTTTGACCACAGCAGGCACTCGAAAAAAAGAAAATTCTTTGTCACGACAAGATCTAGTTGAACAACCAAGAATAATGCAAAAAACCATCACCAATTGAGTTAAAATATCGATTTGTACAGTTCACAACAGTATTCGCTCTGATTCGCTCTACTAAAAATACTCAAAGCTGTACACCAGCATGGTAACCAGGCATAGTATTACACAAAACTGATCACGTGAGCGCCCGCCGAGAATAATAAGTTTTATATATCGTCTCTAAATTGATTTAATAAATTGAATCCAAGTAATAACTACATATCTGATTTGCAATTACTTTACATTTATCAGTTGTGTTGTTGTAATAAAGCTTTTACAAACTGACCTTGTTGACCTCCCCCCGGAAATGAATGTGAATCTGAGGCAATGTGAATCTCAGGCTACCAATCTCAGGCCAGCTTCACTTTGGCCATTTTAGCGAGGAAATAAAAGCTATTCTTTGCTCGAAATCAACATAAATCTGTCTTTAATAAGATCACTATCGTACACGTTTTTTTGGCGATTATTGATCGTTTTTTCTTGTTTTTAAACGTGAAAATCGACGCAACAGATGCCACAAAGAAAGCATGATATGGTGAGAGCGCCCACGCTTTTAAAGATATACTTAAGGAAGCTTTAGCTACAATGGTAACCAGGAAATACACTGATCAACATTAACACTGGTGAAAACGCCGGCATCGTTTTTTTTAAGGGGCTTCTATTGAATAGCATTACGGGAATCGTAGTTTAGAATGTGACAAACAGAGAAAAGAAAGAGAGAAGAGAAAAAAGAGAAGAGAAAAATAGGAACAGAGAAGAGAATAGAAGAGAAAAGAAGGGAAGGGAAGGGAAAGGAAGGGAAGGGAAGAGAAGAGAAAAAAAGAAAAGAGAAGAGATGAGAATAGAATAGAAGAGAGAGAAGAGAAGAGAACAGAAGAGAAGAGAAGAGAAGAGAAGAGAAGAGGAGAGAAGAGAACATAACAGAACAGAAGAGAAGAGAAGGGAAGAGAACAGAATAGAATAGAAGAGAAGAGAAGAGAAGAGAAGAGAAGAGAAGAGAAGAGAACACAATAGGACAGAAGAGAACACAATAGGACAGAAGAGAAGAGAACAGAAGAGGACAGAAGAGAACAAGATTTAATATAATATATTTAAAATCAAATATCAAATGATTATCATTACTAAGACAAAACCAATCGGAGACAATAACATCAGAACAAGTTTTTGAGTAAGACAATACTTCTACTTCAGTCTGAATACAACGTCACCAGCCACTAAATACATTGCATGACTATTCTCGGCGGGCGCTCACGTGATCAGTTTTGTGTAATACTATGCCTGGTTACCATGCTGGTGTACAGCTTTGAGTATTTTTAGTAGAGCGAATCAGAGCGAATACTGTTGTGAACTGTACAAATCGATATTTTAACTCAATTGGTGATGGTTTTTTGCATTATTCTTGGTTGTTCAACTAGATCTTGTCGTGACAAAGAATTTTCTTTTTTTCGAGTGCCTGCTGTGGTCAAAAATAGAGGCGAATTAGAAGAAGAGCTTTCTATCGAACGTCGAAGACGATGGATATCCGCCATTAGTCGTGAACACTTGACTGACAAAATCCTCGATTCCCAGCGTGTTTGTAGCCGGCATTTTGTCTCCGGTAAAGCTGCTAGTCTATGGGATAGACATAACATTGACTGGGTCCCTTCTTTAAACTTGGGGCACTCAAAAACTAGTCCAAACACTTCAAGCGCCGAAGCGACTAAAGCGAGGGCAGATCGTGTAAAGGAGAGAAGGAAGCGAAGTTTAGGGCTGAAAGCTAAAGAAGTCGCCTCAAAAGTGAGAAAAATTAACGACCCTGGACTTACTGTTTCCAATATTAACTTTGGAACAGCAGATTTCAGCGAAACATTTGATGAAATTGATCAATCTTTATCTACTGCTTCAGAACAAGAGATTGACTTCGAACCACCGTCCATTAACACAGATGACCTTTCATCAGCCTTAAAAGACCTTAAACTTATCGAAAAAGCATCACAAACAGAGGAATTCGATTACTTGTTCCAACAGAAACAACCCGAATGTTTCAGCGAAAGGTACTTTACTGAATACAGGGATTGTGATGAAAGAGTGAGATTCTACACTGGATTGCCTTGTTTTTCTGTTTTGAAAAAAACATTCAATCATGTATCACCCCATGTGACATACAAAAGCAAGAGGCTTACTCAATTTCAAGAATTTGTGCTAGTCCTGATAAGACTCAGACTCAATGTTTTTATGCAAGACCTGGCATATCGGTTTGATATATCAAGGAGAACTGTTAACAGAATATTTAATGCCTGGATGATTATTATGGATGGAAGGCTTTCCCCTCTTATCTACTGGCCAGATAGAGAATCCTTGCACAGTACTATGCCACAGTGCTTCCAGTATTCCTTTGGCAAGAGGACGACAGTCATCATAGATTGCTATGAAGTTTTTATCAACAAGCCGAGTAATTACCTGGCCAGAGCCCAAACATTTTCAAATTACAAGCACCATAACACCATCAAAGTGTTAATTGGCATCACCCCTCAGGGTACCATATCATTTGTTTCACAAGCATGGGGGGGACGCACATCTGACAAATTTCTTACAGAGAATTGTGCTCTTTTACAGAAATTGGTACCAGGTGATATGGTAATGGCTGACCGAGGTTTTACCATCAGTGAAAGTGTTGGTCTGCGGCAAGCCAGATTAGTTATCCCAGCATTCACTAAGGGGAAAGCTCAGCTTAGCCCTTATGACGTGGAAAAGACTAGGGGCATTGCCGCAGTCAGAATCCATGTTGAGAGGGTTATAGGATTATTAAGGAGAAAATACACCATCCTACAAGGAATACTTCCAATTGACCTTCTTCAAAAGAGTGGAAAAGAGCAAGTTCCAGTGATTGACAGGATTATCAGAGTGTGCTCCGCATTAGTGAATCTTTGTCCTCCTATTGTCCCATTTGAGTGACTGGTATGGTCGGTATAAATGATGTATATAGCGAATATTTAAAAAAGATACTATGTCAGTTATGTCATAGAAAACATTAATTTGCAGTAGTTGATAAATGTGACAATATCATATGCTTTCATACTGTTTAATTGATGAACATTATTTTGATGAATATTAACATAACATCAACATGTAGAAGGCAAACAATAACGTGTGAAATACATCAGATTTGGTGCTTTCAATTAAATCTTTCAACAAATAGTACAAATTTGCACAATGTAATGTTGATTACACATTACAAGACAAAGGAGTTTGTGCTAATTTGAACAATTTTGTTGCAAAGTACACTACTAAAAACAAAATGGTACTAAATTGATAAAAAACATATTTATTTTATTATTTAGTTGTGCTAACCTGATATCCATTAAAGGCTAGCGCTTTACAGTAAATTCACACTGTCAAATTAATTTTATAGAACCATACAACCATTTTTGTACGTAAAGTTTTTCAAGTAAGAAATTTACATTTTCACAAGTGTTGTGTAGTGTTTTTACATTCTACTATACACTACTTTTAAACCAGTTATCTACAGTGCTTGTGTAATGATTATGAAGCCAATAAAAACCTGAAGAACCTAAACACATTGTTGTTTTTGTGATACGACTATCTAACACAACTACATATCAAATGAATTCATAAAGCTGTAAACTTTGGCACACTTTGTTGTATTGGAAGTTTTATTTGAGGCTTTGCTCACTCAAGCCTCAATTACAAATGATTGTATAAGTTTTTGACTCTTACTTATGTATCTCACTATTATTTCACACATCATTTGTGATCAAGACTCAAGTGTACTAAAATTGAAGTTCATTATTTCAAAAAAATATATATATTGATAATTTTAATAGAATAGATAATTATTACTTTGAAAACCACTTTAGTGTTTATACAATACAATTAGCATAATTTTAGTGCTACTATGTAGTACATATATTGTGCACAACTATTTATGTTTATCCAATTATGGTAGAGTGCAAATAATATAACTGTGCAAAAGATTGTAGCATTTTGTCTAAAATAGTGCTAGTTGGACAAAAGTTGCACGGTTATATTGTTTGCACTCTGTTATATTGTTTGCACTCTAGTCACTATTAAATCTAAAGAGTTGGGAAAGGAAGTATTTCACCATTCTTGATACAATTGTACAAGTGGGGACGCATCTGTGGAATAACAAAGTCCACATCTTCTGGCATAATTCCGTAGACTAAACAAGTAGCAAATGCAATTGAAAATACACCACAATCACTACCATTATGTTGTTGTTGTACTGAAATAAATGACAATCCCTTATATGCGTCAAACATAAGGTTTTCAACTTGTATTTCAATTTCATCTGCAATTACGTCATTAAACAGACTGTCATATAAGTTAACCATTCCAGGGGTGCATCCAATGTTACTGACACAAACCCAGTGATCATGTCCAGTATGAAGAATTTGTACAAATTCACCCTTAACAATGTTAAAATTATTTGTTGGTCCTAATGTTGGTCTCTGAAATCCTTCAATAAATGGGTTAACTTTTTGAAGTAGTACATGTGCTTGCTGTATAATTGAGCAATTTAACCATTCATTTGGAGAAGCTATGATATCGAAGTCACTGGAAGTAAGTTCACCAAGGAGTTTTTGAGAGTTTTTCTTTGATACATCACTGTTATATACTCCAGTAATGATTGGAGTTGTGGAATCTATTGTTGAGATTTTGCTAGGACCAGGAATAGCTGTAGTTGTTGGCAGTCTAGTAGTCTGAGTAGCTGTAGGTGTTGGTGTTGGTAGTCTAGTACTCATATGAGTAGCTGTAGTTGTTGGTAGTCTAATAGCTTGAGTAGCTGTAGGTGTTGGTAGTCTAGTACTCATATGAGTAGCTGTAGTTGTTGGTAGTCTAGTAGTCTGAGTAGCTGTAGGTGTTGGTAGTCTAGTACTCATATGAGTAGCTGTAGGTGTTGGTAGTCTAGTACTCATATGAGTAGCTGTAGGTGTTGGTAGTCTAGTACTCATATGAGCAGCTGTAGGTGTTGGTAGTCTAGTACTCATATGAGTAGCTGTAGGTGTTGGTAGTCTAGTACTCATATGAGTAGCTGTAGTTGTTGGTAGTCTAGTAGTCTGAGTAGCTGTAGTTGTTGGTAGTCTAGTACTCATATGAGTAGCTGAAGGCATCGAGAAGCTACTTTTAGATGGAATTTGTTTACATGCAGGACACTTCCATGTGGTCTGACTGTTGTTTGGTAAGCGTTTGTAGTTCAAACAGGCCAGATGAAAATAGCTTCCACTTAAACACTTAGATGAATGACATTCTAATAGCTTTTCTCCTGCTATTGCCTTTTTATTGCAAACACATATGGATGGTAGAGACATAGCTTTACTTACTACTTGTGACAATGTGCTTGAAGCCATTTTCCCTCTTTTGAATTTTTGCAGCCTTTGACAATGAGGACATAGCCATTTCGCTGGTATGTCATCCTGAGATGAAATAGACAAACATGATAGGTGGAATTCTGAGTATGGACAATCTGTGTTAGAACATGTAACAATTGTGTCAGCTTTATCCATCCTGCAAAAACAAATTTTGCTTGGACCTGATGTATCATTCACTTTTGGAAGAGACCTTTTGGTGTACCAACGACCGAGGACTTCAGGCAAAATACATGTATACCAAAACTTGGTAAGAATTTGTAGATTAGTTTCCCAGTGTTTTTTGTCTTGCACAATTCTTTCTTGAACAAAGGCTCCTTGCTTCTGATCATCAACAGAATAAACAATAAAATCGCAATACCCTCTATTGACTGTAAACAACTGCTGTTGAACTTGATAATAATAGTTATGATCTCTCTTCAATTTGAAGACACCATCAACTTTCTGTAGACATGAAGACTTTTTCAAAATGTAGTCATGAAAGTTATTTTCTTTGATAGATATTGGACATTTGATTTCCCCACACCCTTCTCCACAACAAGAGCACGAGCAAAGGAAATCAGGGGTTGCATGGATAAATTGGTGCTCTTTGTTAACAACAAGCCCACACTGTGTTATTTTAAAATCTTTGTGGTGCTTTTTCATCTCATTTTCATAATGCAGCAAAGCCTCTTTTTCATACTTGCATCCATGAATAACAGCATCATTTGAAATCTTGAATAGATCAGGATAACATGTTGATTTGATCAGTGATTGGGAGGGAGAATATGGATTAGTCTTGCAAGCAGCTCCACTTTGTGAGGCTCCTATCCTTCCTGCTCTGTGACGGAAGAAGCTCCTACATTTTGCTTGTTGTTGAGTGTCTTTTTCGATTTGGTCGATTTCTTGTTCAGTTAGATTGAGTCTTACATTATTGCAGGCAGTGAGTAAATCAGGGTAATCATAATCAAGATATTGTTTGTCAAAAAGTTGGGTGATTGTTTCAATCTTAGCACTTTCACTTACAAAGCTAGAAGAAAAGGGTTTAATCAAGGACAGAATCACAGGCTTAGTCTCACACTTATTAAGTTCAGTGTAGAACTCATTCATTTCAGTCTCAGTTGGCACACTTGACTTCACAGTTGACATTGAGTCGTTGTTGACTTCATTTATTGAATCATAGTCATCCCCGAGTTTTTCAATTTTATCATCCAACTCTCTTTTGAGCTTTTGAGCTGAAGAAAAGTTAATGTTTTCCACTCTTTCATAGCTAACTTCCTTGACGAAAGTCGGAAGAAGCCACGTACATTTGACTTGTGTACAAGCTAGTTTGCCATGTATGCGAATGAAAGCTTCAATATAAAACAAAACACATGCCACATGGGAACATACCTCGCACTGACCAGCTTTGCATCCAAGGCAGTGCGAAGACAATATCGCTCCATCTTTCCCAGCTATGATCCAGATATCCACGAGGGGATCGTTCATCCTTTGAGAATGCCTTACTTTGGCGATAACTACAAATTTATCAGCTACAATGCAACCTTGAACGCCAGTTACAAATCCCGACACCATCTGATTGTACGCTTCAAGACTTTTAAAAGCTTTAAACTGATCTTTAGTGTAGGAACTTGTGGTTAGAACTAAATAGCTAACCAAATCCATCGATTCAATTGGAGGTAGACATTCCGATTCACATTGATCACTTGGTATCGTAACAGGATCGACGCCAATAATGAAGATTTTTTGAAGATATCTCTTCTTAATAGTCGGTTCTAAAGCTTTAAAATAATCAGACAGAACCGGAATCTGATCCTCGTCAACATTTGTATCAATTTTGTCGTCAATTTTGTCATAATTCATGATAATTTATAAACAAAATGCAAGCGTTACTAAAGCAGTAAGTTGACCTCTGTACACCAGCATGGCGGCGAACTAATTTGCATATTCTTGTGACGTCACGCGCCCACCGAGAATAGTTACCGCATAGACATCGAGTATAATGTTTCAAGACTACTATTAATCATAACTTTTGATTCGGGTGGATTTTAATTGGCATATTTATCGAAATTATTTAATATCTTATAGCATGAAAAAAGCTGAAATTATATATTTATTTCATACTAATATGTAATACTTCAAGCTACTGTATCTGAGCATATTTGAAAATGATACGTTTGAAGGTTTCAGACGTACAGTAGTAGAATTTATCTGAAAAAGATGCATAATTAATTTACGTATGTTAAACATGGTCACTGTTCACAATCTAAAGTTTTGAAATTGTATTTGTTAGTATATATTTCGCATTGTATACGTAAAATTTTATGAGAAGTTATATTTAATAGGATATTCAATTGGGACGAAAGTTCTGTTGCCTTCTCCTGTCGCAAGTATATACTCTGTATTAGTATTATTATTTTTGAAATTATACCATTATGACAAATAAATAAACTAAACTTATTAATAACTAACTTTTTTTTAAATGGAAACTAGCGAGTAAATTAGTATAGCCTGCGTCGGTGTTTGTTGGAAACGATAAGTAATAGAATGAAATTTGTAACACCGTAAAAAATAGAAATAGAAACTAGCGAGTAAACTAGTATAGCCTGCGTCGGTGTTTGTTGTAAACGATAGGTAATAGAATGAAATTTGTAACACCGTAAAAAAATAGAAATAGAAACTAGCGAGTAAACTAGTATAGGCTGCGTCGGTGTTTGATATAAACGATAGGTAATAGAATGGAATTTGTAACACCGTAAAAAATGTTGACTAAAAACTTTAAAAACGTAAAAACTTTACTGGCGTTTCGAGCTTTAGCCCTTCGTCGGAGTAATAGAGTTATACTTTTTTTCTTTCTGTAATTGATATTTGTAAGAGCATTGAGATATTATGGAATGCACTGAAGAAATCAAATATTATTTCTATTATTATTAAGTAGGACTTAAAGTCCACAACGTCAGTAAGTAACACTCTTTTTATATACAATTTATATATTACGTAGCATTTATATTTCCATTGATTTATTTAAAAGCCGATTATTGCGTGTTGCAAAATGACGGCCATTTTTAATTATCTTTGATTCCATATAAATTGATATAATTAATCATTACTCAAAGTAAAAAACGACAAAAGAAAATAGGTAAACAACGAAAAGAATATTGTAATTACATGGCTATGGGTTTTGATTAGTTTTGTCAGTATTAGTATTCTTATCAATTGATTATTGATTGAAGTCAGATTCATAAATCGTGTTTTGGAAGCTTTGATCGAAAAGTTAGTATTCTATTATGAAAAATGTGTTCTGGAAGCTTTGATCGAAAAGTTAGTATTCTATAATGTAAATCGTGTTCTGGAAGCTTTGATCGCAAAGTTAATATTCTATTATGTAAAACGTGTTCTGGAAGCTTTGATCGTAAAGTTAGTATTCCACTATGAAAAATGTGTTCTGGAAGCTTTGATCAACGGGCTTGTATGGTTATGGATACATTCATGTTATTCCTATTATTTCTATTATATTATATATTTTAATCATTATTATTGTTGATATTATTATTATTATTATTATTTGAATCACTATTTTTTCTCATTAATAAATTTAAATTTGTTGTTTTTGTATTTATTTACATATTTTTTTATATTTATATTCAGATTCAGAATTACATTAATATTTGTGAATATATATATCAGTTGATATCTATATTGATATTCAAATTTATCTTGATATATTTATATTTGTATATCAAAATAACTATTGTTATCATCATCACTTTCAGTTTTTAATCATAATCATCATCATTTCCAATATAATCAAATTCATGAATAATTAATGAGAATTTTATAAAAGAAATCAAGTCCGTGACGAACGCTGTGTTTTAGATACAAAATCGTCCTGATTTGAATAAGTTTTAACTTGAATTTTCTCGACCAGATTTACTTTAATCTTGGCAAATTTTAGTACAATATGAAAGAACTAACGTTGGACTTTTAGTAAGTACTATACAATACTTGCGTCCGATCGTCTTCGAACCGCCGTTGTATATCCCATATAGATAGGCCGCTCATATTGTATACATCGAACCGAAATATGGCGTCCAATTTTAATAACTATTGTTCTTGACTAGCTAGCCTCGCATACATGTGAAAACTCCGTTGTGTTTCAACGTGACCATGAGGCTAGCCAGTCAAGAACAATACTTATTAAAATTAATTGGACGCCATATTTCGATTCGGTCTATATAGACCCTTTTAATAAGTCCCGAAGTGTTGTGTTTCCCGCGCTTGACGTCAAATTTATTCTTTTGAAATTTGTATAATATGAAAGGAATTGAAAAGAATAAATTTGACGTCAAGCGCGGAAAACAAAACACTTCGGGACTTATTAAAAGGGTCTATATATTACTTATAATTTAAACTGTAATTATTAGTTTATCAAGACTAGATATAACCATAAATAACACCATTGTGGCTACTTTACCACCCTTCCTACTACACCCCTCTATCTACGTTGTTGTAATTTCGACATAATTCCCAACGCCATTGTTACTATTTATTGATTTTGCAATACACGAGACTTGAGTGGGCAGCAACTGCTGAGATTGCGAAAAGTTAGAGCACATTTTAAAACAATCAGATATAAAATAAGCCGGTTTCTTGATGAATTTTAAAAATGCAACCGCAGTTTCAAGCTATGCACTAACAATGCTAATTTGCTTCCAGTACACGTAGGGGAGATTCATATTAAAAAAAATGGAAGCTTTAAGCTATTTTAATGAAGATAATACGTATTCCAGAAGCAATAATCAAACGGGAATTTCGCTGTCAAAATGTAGTCTAGAACCTCTGATCAATAGACTATTATCCTGACACAAATATATTTATTCGCGAAGCAATAAATAAATGTTAATTTGGCTTTCCAAAAATGTATTCCAGAAGCTTTGATCAATAAACGGCCTTTTTACAGAATGGGATTCTCTATCTCGCTGCAAAAAACCTATTTTAGAAGCTTTGATCAATAAATGTTTTACTAGAAATAAATATTCGAGAAGTAATAATCAAACGAGAATTTCGCGTGTTTTAGAAGCTTTGATCAATATGCCATTTCACATCCTCGGGAACCCAGGGGTATTCTTCTGTCGCTCGTTTCTCGCTTCCACAACATATACCCCTGGGAACGTAGTCTGTTGGAGCTTGTTCCGGAAGTCAAAATTCAAACTTATTTAACGACTTTCTTTGAATGGTTATCTTGATTTTTATTGGTCGACCTAATAAGGTCGACCAATCAGGAAAGAGCTGAATTTTGACTTCCGGAACAAGCTCCAACAGACTACGTTCCCAGGGGTATATGTTGTGGAAGCGAGAAACGAGCGACAGAAGAATATCCCTGGGTTCCCGAGGATGGCCATTTCAATGACAAAACTAACTATTCATAAAACAGTACTGTCAAAGAGCCATTTCAATGTAAAAAACGGAAGATCAACAAGCTGTTTTTAAGATAAAAAATAAATATTCACGCAACAAAGGTCATCTTATCGAGTACGGTTATTCTAGAAGCAATGATCAAAAATCAAGTCGCTCAAGAAGCACTCATCAACAAGCTTTCTTACCGGCAAACTATATATTCCCGATGGAGTGATCGAACAGTAATTTTTGGGAAAAAATACACTACTTCTAGAAGCACTCATCCAGCAGCAACTTTATGGAGTAAAAGTGTTCTAAAAGGAGTTATTAAGTACAGAAAAAAGTTGTTCGATATACGGCACAGTGCAAAGAGATTGACTTAAGTGCTTATTATACAGAAGTAGGATTTTGAATTCACGATAATGTAAAATAACAAAGATTACGCGTTTCTCAAAGTGTTTCTAAGAACATCGAGTGTTCATTATGCAAAGAATCGAACGAGAAATACGCATGAATATTAAAACACACGAAACGTTTTAGCAAACACAATAGCTAAAGCTTTTAGTAAAAAAATAGACTTAATCAAATGATGCTAAACGAAGTCTAAAAAAACCATAACTTGTCAAGAGATATGTCAGTGAATAAAGCTAAAAAAAACATTACTTTTCATGAGATTTGCAAGTGTATAAGTCTGAAAAAAAAAACACATTACTTTTTAAGAGATTTGGCAGTGTATAAGTCTGAAAAAAAAAAACACATTAATTTTCAAGAGATTTGGCAGTGTATAAGTCTAAAAAAAAAAAAAAATTACTTTTTAAGAGATTTGGCAGTGTATAAGTCTGAAAAAAAACACATTAATTTTCAAGAGATTTGGCAGTGTATAAGTCTAAAAAAAAAAAAAAATTACTTTTTAAGAGATTTGGCGGTGAATACATTAAACAGATTCAATTTAATTGTAAAAAAATATACCAGAATTCTATGCATAACATATATTTAATGAATAATGGTAAAAATACAACGAATTAATATCAAAAGCTGATGTAGAGATCTTTTCAATAACTTCGAGAGGCAATAAAATGAAATATAATTCACGAAAGTATCAAATGACAGCGAAATAAAATGATATAAATTTCGTTTAACTTTCAGAAGGAATAATTCAAAACAAATGTACTAGGTGCACTTACTCTTTCGTTAGAAATCTCAATATTTTTCAATTCTTTGGGCCGGATACATTTAATAATGTAAAAAAAACAAAATTCAATCGATTTAATAGCAAGCTTGCGCTTTTCTAAATATTATTGAAAGAAATAAAGCACGAATTACTATTAACGTGCAGTTAAAAAAACTAAAAGATATAATGCTAAGAAAGCAACAGACAATCTGACAAAAATCTTTACGCTAGAAATAAAGGGGGAAAATCATTCAAATAGACCATAATACGATCAAGGAAATACTATATGAGTTTAGAAAAATAAGAAAAAAATAATTCCGAAAAATAAAAGTACAATCAAGCAAAAATATAAACTGAAAATTCTAAGAAAGCAAACTGTCAAAATTAAGACATTTAAAGTAGCAATAGTTATGTAACTATGTCAGATATTAATATTATTTTATAGAAAATATTGATTTTAGGTAAACATATACAAGTATAAATTATATTTCTAAGAAAACAATGAATACTCAAGCAAATAATCTAAAAGTGTCGAATAATACCCTTAAATATATGATATTAATATTACTAAAGAGTGATTCATACCTGAGCTGGAATTGATGAATACGGCTCCTCAAACAAAGTCCATATTTTAGGCTGATATTTTTTCCAAAAAGTGCGATTTCTCCTTCGTATCGAATCCCCTACAAGTCCGTAAATCCGCATATCCATATCCTCAACGCTCTCCCCATCTGATTCCCTAGACTCAAACGGATCTAAATTCGCTTGTGCTTCTCTGTGTTTCTTATAATTCAACCAGCAACATGGTTCGACCTGTAGCTCATCAATTCCCCAGAAAGCGAGCTCTTCTTCGAATAACGGCCCACAGACATCGTTTGGGCAGTGCAGCTTTCCCGTACGATAGAAGTTCAAAACTTGTGCGAACACCCCTGGATGGCGGTCAAAAAAGTATTCATTAGAATTTGGATCGTATTCTGCTAACTGTGTGGGATTCTCGGTAATCCAGAATAGCCTTGTATCAGGAATACATCGTAGAGTATTCGAGTATGTCTCATGTCGCAGTCCACCGACGTTGATAACAACTTTCTCGTTCGGATTTGACTCGTCGAATGATCGCTGTTCCTCCATTTTATATAGCGAATATTATCAATGTTAAATACTATTACTAGCCATGTAACAGAGTGCTCTTGGGAGCGCTCACCTCTCTACTGATAACATTTGAAATTTTAAAAGCGAATTAACAATATGCGTTCTTAAGGACCCGGCGTGACGTTCGAGCTTCGTCGTGTGTTGTCACAAATTAATTTCTATTTCAGGAATAATGAAGTTTTCCACCTTGTAAATGCTTAATCAATACGGGAGGAATTCGTGAAGTTTGTTGTGTTTACAATATTGTTGAAATCTTGCTTTAATAACAAAGAGCACTGACAAAGCTCTATGAGGAAATTAGACAACTAAATCTTCTTAAATTCATCGTCAATGCCATAAACCAAACAGCCTTTTTAGATTTCGAGATAAAATTCACACTAATTTCCTCCTGAATTATACAGACACCAGGCAATCGAAGATCTTTGTTAATTCTTGGTCGATTCTTTGATCAAATTGGCTACAATCTTTTCTAATTCAGCGGCGACGATTCAAATTCTAGAAATATATTCCAAACCAACTTCTCCTTAATGCTTTCAGGTTCAACGCGACGAAATTCAAATTCTACGACTGTGATATCAATTACATAATATGTAATCCGGTAGAAGTTCGTGCTCAAATTCACAAAGCTTTTTTCCTGGTTTGTCGCAAAGGAGTCCAAATTTTCTACGATGATTTGAGACCAATGTTGTGTAGAAGACGGAGTACGTGAGGGGATTTGTTGCTTGAATCACGGCGCCAACAAAGCACACGTTGATCACTGGTGGGTTGTGTAGGTTTCTATATATGCGTAGTAAACAATCTTTGTTTTGGTAATGCTGTCCTTATTTGTCTTTAATTAATGTTGGAGGAATATGGTGCCTTGAAGTTGGCGTGGTTCCGCGTGGTCAGGTTGTCAACGAGGTTGAATATAAATTTCACTTGATTTCTTTCTTTGATTTCAAGTGAGTACGAAATGGTACTCTCTGGAAAATTCTTTGAAAATATACTACAAAAGGTGGGAAATTCTTGAATGTTTTGAAGTATATTACACGATATTTTAAACTTTACTTCTCTTCGAAAACAACAACAACAAATAATAGTCAATATTTCTTGAAGTTGAATATTTTGCGATAGGATCTAAAATTAGAGTTTTCCTTGAAAAACAACGGGCAGTTTATTTTGAAGCCGATATAAAGGGCTGAACGTTTAACGTAATATTGTGTCAATCTTGCTTGCAAAAGGCACTGTTTAATCGATTGATAATAATCCAATTCGATATTTATAAATCAGATAGTCTCTTGAAGGTTGACTTGAATATTGTTTTCTTGAAATGCGATAAGAATTCAATGCTCATTCAAATACCATCTGAATTTTTTTAAATTCAAGGAAAACGTGACTGGATTCTGTTGATAGCTTCTTGAAATTTGAGCTTTTCTAAAGAGTAGAATTCCTTACGTAGAGATTTCCTGAAAATAGCAGGAGCACTTAGGGTACGTCGCAAACTGTCTACTCTGGAGTCATAAAATGCAGTGATGTCTTCAGTTCCAAGAAACCCCAAGATCACGTAAATCGGCAGGGTAAGAGCGTTCTAATCTTGATGATAAATCGCTGATATATTTTCTTAGAATTCTTGTTGTCCGATTGATTACTCTATTTCAATTCAAATGCAGTGATGGTTTTAGTTCCAAGAAACCCCAAGATCACGTAAATCGGCAAGGTAGGAGCGTTTTAATCTTGATGATAAATCGCTCATATATTTTCTTAGAATTCTTGTTGTCCGATTGATTACTCTATTTCAATTCAAAACAATACCGCAGCCATCAACTTCCTGCTTATTATTCTTTCTTACACATTTGGTATTTCTATTTAATGCAAATCGTGTTCCAATTTAGTCTAGTTCAGTTGTTAATGATGTGCCATATACTTTAGGATATTTTTACTTAAAAATCACGTGTGGTTTTCTTCGAAGAAAATAGACAGCGCTAAAAGAGTAGTTCTTTAGAATTGGGTGCTTGCGGATGGATAACCTTTGAGCTCTGTTTTCGTTGGAAAGTTCTGTGGTGTTTTCCAAGAAAGTGGCAACGCTCAGGGGTAGTTCTTTAGAAATTGCTTTGAGATGGATAACCTTAGAGCTCTGTTTTCGTTGGAATTAGTTAATAAAGTTCTGTGATGTTTTCCAAGAAAGCGGCAACGCTCAAGGGTAGTTCTTTAGAAATTGCTTTGAGATGGCCGGCAATCCTTTCAGCTCTGTCTTCGCTGGAACTGGCTATAAACTGGTAGTACATTCACGTCTATTATTGGTGCAGCAACTTGAAGTAACTTTCTCTATGAACTGTGATACGATTCAGCTGCGATAATTTCGAACGATTTTGTAGTAGTTTCTCCGCAAAAACTACTGAGTTATCTTCTTTTTGGAATCACCAAACCTCTTGGCCTTTTTTGCTAATGTATATTGCTCTTGTGTGATGCATACCACGATGCTGTTTTCTTTGAAAAACGCACACTCTATTGTTCTATTTTCTCAGTTGTGACGATCGTCTGTTTCTTGTAGAGGATCCAGATAACCAAACGGAAGTTTTAGAGCTGTACTCTTTCAAAGTAGCGATGTTCTGATAACGTTTCCTTTCTGGTAAGTTTATAGACCAATCAACAATATTTATGGCCTGTTTCCTCGAGAGTCGGTATCACTCCTCAGGCTTTATTTCCTCTCTACTATGTTTCTAGTGGAGCCCACAAACTTCTGATGTTTCCTCTGTGGTAAGTTTATAGACCAATCAACAATATTTAAATTCTGTTTCTTGAGAGTCCGTATCACTCCTCAGACACTATTTCCTCTTTACTATGTTTCTAGTGGAGTCTTTAAACTTCTGATGTTTCCTTTCTAGTAAGTTTATAGACGAATCAACAATATTTAAGTTCAGTGTCCCTCAAAGTGTTTGCTCCGAGATAAATGCCTAGATCAGCTTAAAACTTTTTTGATTTTTCCTCAGAAGTTCTTGAGAAGCTCTTTTTGCTCCAAGGTGCCTAGATCAGCTTTAAAACTTTCTAATTTCCCCAGAAGCTCTATTTACTCCGTTGTAAATCTCTAGTTCAGCTTTAAAACTTTCTGATTTTCACAGAAGCTCTTGGGAAGCTCTATTTGCTCCGTGGTAAATTTAATTTCTAGATGAGCCCAAAAGGTTTCTTATTTTTCTCTTCTTGTAAGCTCTATTGTCTCTAGAATTTCTAGATGAGCCTAAAATGTATCTGATATTTCCCCCCTGAAGTTTGTTCACGATGATCAACCTTATTCCTTGTATAATGTTTCCTTTGAAGTAAGTTTCTGGATCAATCAACAATGCCCCATCGTTGTTAGTTACGTATCGATTGCTGTTACTGTTTACACTATGACGTCGTCGATTCGCTGTATTGAGTCACTTGCTCAATTTGCATGCTATGACATATGAATATCTAATGTCCATCGTCGGCAGTCTTGTCAAACTACGTAAAAAGGAAGATAAACAAAACAAGCGTTAGATTGGTCACTATGTAATAGTCGTTTTCACAGTTCCGTTCAGTGACCATATAATAATAGTTCAAAGTCGAGGTTCACGTTGTTGCGCAAAACTATAATTTATCATGCGCAACGACGCGAACCTCGAACGGAACTGTGAAAAGGACTATTCTATGGAAATAGTTTCTCTAATTTATTGTATTTATCGCTATTGCCAATAACAACTAAGGGGCCATTTGACTTTTGAGAGGGGGGGTGTTGGAAGTATTTTGTTTTGGCAAGATATTTTTTTCCAACTGACGAGCAAGCCAGATATTTTTTGTTATTTAAAAAGGCGGTGCATTACATTTTTTCCCTTCTAGATTGTAGAATATTTTTGTCACACTCTGTTTGCATATTATTTTTTTTCTCCAGACCTTGTACTGTATGATATTTTTTCTCTTGCTCAGAGGGCTGCAGGATATTTTTTTTCAAAATCTTCCAACCCCCCACCCCCTCCCCCTCAAAAGTCAAATGGTCCGCCCCTAAACAAAGAAAACAACAACTGCATCAGAAACAACAACAGAAACAAGGACAACAGTAACAGCTCCATCAGCAGCAGCAAAAACAACGACGATAACAACAGCTACAACAACAACGATAACAACAACGACGATAACAATACCATCAGCCGTAACAACAGAAACAAGGACAACAGCAACAGCTCCATCAACAGCAGCAAAAACAGCGATAACAACAGCTACAACAACAACGACGATAGCAACAACAACGACGATAACAACAACAACGACAACAACATCTACATCAGCCGTAACAACAACAGAAACAAGGACAACAGCAACAGCTCCATCAACAGCAGCAAATACAGCGATAACGACGATAACAACAACGAGAACGACAACAACAACGACAACAACATGTACAGCTACAACAACAACAACAATGACAACGACAACAACAACCACAACCACAACCACAAAGACAACAACAACAGCAGTAACAAAAACAAGGACTGCAATAAACAAATAATACATGTAAATAAATCAATGAATAAAATCAATGAAGGAATCATCAATCAATCAATCAAATAAAAAATCAATCAATGCAAACATCAAAAGAAAGCGCACTACATATATACTAAATAAACTTTAACTACCATAATCTATAAATACTAACTCTAAGGAACAGAATAACTAAAATATCCACAGGGTCAGCAACAACACACCAAGAAACACAGAAAAAAAGACTTTTAAGATAGGTAATGTAATGAAATTTGTAACACCGTAAAAAATGCAAACTTAATGAAGACATAAAGAAAAACATAAATACAGCCTTTATTGAGTTAAACAAACGTTACGTAATAGAATGACATTTGTAACACCGTAAAAAATGTGAACTTAACTTTACTGACGTTTAGAGCTTTAGCCCTTCGTCAGAGTATACATTTTATTGAGTTATGCTACACGTACAGAATACAAAAACACTGCATATTAATCGCAAACTACGTGAGTTAACCACACACAAAAAAAAAAAAAAAAAAGAGAAAGGTTGTTTAATTGAATGCGTCTAACGGCCTAGACACACTATGCGGCCAGTCGCTGCTACACGTCGCGAAGACAGGTACTCAGTCAAAATTCCATTCGTGCGACACGTAAAATACTCCAGTTCACGATATCTGACACCGCTGTACATTTTGACAAAAGGCGCATTGCTACAGACTAAGCCTCTTGTTTGTCGTAAAAATATCTACAAATCCCCAGCACAGCTAAGCATTGCACGGAAAAATGTTATCGCTTAACAATACATATCACTTTAACAGATACGATTCATCAACTTGTATTCATTTGATTAAAAACCTTCACATTGTTTACCCTGTTGATGGGCTAGTAGCCCGAAAGCTTTGTTTTTAATAAACTGATTAATACAGGTTGATGGAAGGTGTCTGTTAGAATGAATATCTACACAACCTACAAACAACTACTGTAATACAAATCATATTTGAAATTAATCACGCTGGATCGTGGTTATCCCTGTACATACCGTACAAATGCGCATTTTGTACAAACAGTACAGCGGTGTCAGATAACGCGAAACTGGAGTATTTATATACAAATCTTTGTCCTAGCGAACTACCTTTCTCTTTGCGAAAACTGAAGTCACTAAAATTCAATCTACAATAATACAAATCACATTTGGTGATTTGAAATTAATCTCCCTGTACAAATGCGCATTTTGTACAAACAGTATAGCGGTGTCAGATAACGCGAAACTGGAGTATTTACATACAAATCTTTGTCCTAGCGAACTAACTTTCTCTTTGCGAAAACTGAAGTCACTAAAATTCAATCTACAATAATACAAATCACATTTGGTGATTTGAAATTAATCTCCCTGTACAAATGCGCATTTTGTACAAACAGTATAGCGGTGTCAGATAACGCGAAACTGGGGTATTTATATACAAATCTTTGTCCTAGCGAACTAACTTTCTCTTTGCGAAAACTGAAGTCACTAAAATTCAATCTACAGTAATACAAATCACATTTGGTGATTTGAAATTAATCTCCCTGTACAAATGCGCATTTTGTACAAACAGTATAGCGGTGTCAGATAACCCGAAACTGGAGTATTTATATATAAATCTTTGTCCCAGTGACATAAATTTTTCTTTATGAAAACTGAAGTCAATAATATTCAATCTGGTTTGAAATCGTCGTGAAATACACACAAACAAGGCGATATCACGGTGACGTTTCGCCTTGTGTCTCAGTCTCAACAGTTACCAGCCATGTAACACACTGTCAAATTACGTAATTCACATGTAAACAAACCGAGAAAACACTGTCATGTTTTACTCTCTATCAATGGGCCCTACTATACTACTACGCCGCTGAAAACAGAAAGAGCTCTCGCCCTTTAAAGTTGAATATAAGAACCTAAATCTCCCGTATCTCACCTTAATAAACTTTACGTCTTTTAGCTGTCTTTCTCGCTGTTTTTACCGTTTGTTTTTACCCAATTATCTATATTCACACACTAGGGGGTGCTGCATATGCCAATGCTAAATTAGTCAGGGACACGCATGCGCAGTTCGAAACACCTGTTCTCGGTTAAACCTGCCAGCTATTTGAATAAGTGAATTTTATCGGTAAAAACGCATTGCTTGCTTTGTAAAGATTTCGATCTAAATAAAGTTAAGGGAATATATACGGGTGAGTATTTCGTGGGCTGATGTGATAATGTACTACGCAAAGTAAAGTCATTAATGTGGTCAGTGTACAGTGAAACCCCGCCTTACGACCACCCCGTTATTGCGACCAGTTTTTTAGGTCCCGACGAAAAGCATGCCTATACATTTTCTATAAAATTGATCCGCTTAATACGGCCACACCGTTAATACGGCCACTTTCGGCTGTTCCTTAAGTGGCCGGATTAACGGGGTTCCAATGTACTCGTTTGAAACATAAAGGTTATAAAAGATTTCGATCTTGAAAGATTGTCTAACCTATACAGCCGATATTTTGAGGAATAGAGTAAAACCATTAAAACGCTGTTAACTGACAGTTTTTATTTAGTGACTGGTAAGGTTAAAAAAGATTTCGATCTTGAAAGATTGTCTAAACCTATACAGGCAATATTTTGAGGAATAGAGTAAAACCATTAAAACGTTGTTAACTGACAGCTTTTAATTAGTAAATGGTTAGTCACTATCACTCAACCAGAAACATCAAATACAAAAGGAAACAATACCTCATTACAACTTTATTTGTCTTTGATAGTGACTAATTGTAACCAAATATGAAAAATTACACAGTAGCAATTTGATTTTATTTAATGGATATAGTGTTTGCACTCTAGTCCACAGTAGCTATTTGATTCTATTTCATGGATATAGTCTTTGCGCTCTATTCTACAGTAGCAATTTAATTCTATTTAAAGGATATAGTGTTTGCGCTCTATTCCACAGTAGTAATTTAATTCTATTTCATGGATATAGTGTTTGCGCTCTAGTCCACAGTAGTTATTTTATTTCATGTATATAGTGTTTGCGCTCTATTCCACAGTAGTAATTTTATTTTATTTTATGGATATAGTTTGACCATTGGAGAACGAACTTTGTAAGGGACTTCGTGTCCTATTGTCGTTTTCTCCGTGGATATTGTAATCTTGTCCAGAATCTTTATAAATAAATAAAAATAAATAAATAGTGTTTGCGCTCTATTCCACAGTAGTAATTTTATTTTATTTCATGGATATAGTGTTTGCGCTCTATTCCACAGTAGTAATTTGATTCTATTTCATGGATAAAGTGTTTACGCTCTATTCCACAGTAGTAAATTGATTCTATTTCATGGATATAGTGTCTGTGCTGTATTCCACAGTAGTAATTTTATTTTATTTCATGAATATATTTCACAGTAGCAATTTTTTAAATTAATGGATATAGTGTTTACGCTCTATTCCATAGTAGTAATTCTATTTTATTTAAATTCCGCTAATTCCGATTCAATTTTGGGTATAAGGTCTTTTCTTTTTGGTATTTCAATATCAAGCAGAAATGTTCCAACACACGTTTTTATTCCCAGATGTCTTCAATTTGATGTATTCCTGCATTAGCCGATTTAGTCTTTTGTGAGATTATTATTTTTACTTGTTTTAATTATCCAAAAATATTTATTTATTTTAAAACATATTTATAATACACAATAACATTAAATTCACTATGGATACAAGTTTTAAAATCCCCTTCAAAGATGTTTAGCGAAGACGTGCTCAAGAGCACACAATAATTTTCTTAAACGTTTTCTGTTGCTGTCAATCAATTGTTTTGCTCGCTTTTAATCATCAAACATTTGAATGGCTTTTTCAATCAGAAAACCATTTAAATGTCACTTGATTGACACAAAGAAACGCAACTCGCCACGACAGGAAGAGAACACTGCGCATGTCCGAGAATCTGGTGTCTTTTTATTAGATTTTTTATTATCACGCTTTAAGTTTATTTTGGGAAATATAATGTGTTGAATTTGCAGTTTTCTCAAGAAATGAGACTGTTTTTCTTGTGTCTCTATAGAAAACAAAAATTAATTTTGATTTAAAGAAAAAACCTACTTATTTAGAACTTACAAATATTTTTTTTTACAATAACATTTTACAATAGTATAGTATTATTATGTTTTTACATTTTTTTACTTCTCACCCGATTGATTTACAATGTATTTATGTTTTGTAAGATAAGATGAGAAAAATAATTTTAAAGGGAATAAAGTTACGCATTCGTGTTGTTTGATTATGGTTTTTTAAAGCTAAGATGTGCTTATTTTTGTCGATGAATTGACCTGGACAAAGGCAACGAAATGCTTTTAGGCTCAATTAAAGTTTTATTGACATAGCTAAGAATGCCAGATAAAATGGCACTTATTGCTTTAGTAGTAAGAAAAAGTTTTCATACGACTAAAGGAGTTGTACACTTTTTTTAGGTACCTTCTCTCATAATGGCGCAAATGTTGAAGAATTGCACAGTGTAAGAGGGTCCTGAAGGGTAAAACGAGAGCAGGGATTGGCCTTATTTTTGCCTGGGAAAATGTGACTGGATGCACTGGGGCTGGGATTTACAAATAAAAGAATAATAGAGAAAGGAATGGGATTGAAAACTTGAGCAAAACTGATGTGATTATGTGATTTTTGACTGGGATTTGGTCCAAATATAAACTGGGGAATGGGATTCGGACCCCCCCTTCAGGACCCTCTTGTAACAGAGGTTACCTTGCACTTTTTTGTTGCAGACAACTTTGCACAAGAGTTCATGCAGTTCTCGCATCGGAACTCAGCAACTTGCAAGGCTATGTTTTCAAGTATTGCGTGACATGTGTGACAAGTTTCGGAGAAAATTGCTGCTCTTTCACGATGCTTTCAAAAATAAACGAGCAATAGACAATGGGCCTTCTTAGTCAATTTATTTGTCCATTCTATACCACTCTCGATTAACTATATACCGCGTTTTCTTGTAGGTCCGGAATGGATAAATACTGGATTAAAAATTCCCAGGATACAAAATCAACACATATCGTAGTGTATTATACACCGACGCAGCCTACATTTTAGTTTTTTTTTTTACTCGCTAGTTTCTATTTATCATCTTGAAAGCTTAACTGAAACTTTTGCCAGGAACAAAGGCTTTAAGTGCCTGGAAATAGAAGTAAACAAGTTTTTATCTTCATGCAGCTGGGAAAGATGAACTTTTTCCAGAAAATAAAGTTTACGTTATCGTTTCTAAATAAGTAGTTTTTCCAGAAATTAAAGTTCATGTTATCATTTCTAAATAAGTAGTTTTTCCAGAATATCGTTTATCTAAATAAATCGTTTTTATTTTTCAAAAATGTCACTCCTAAAAGTTACCATCTAAAAATGACAGTTGATATGAAGTTCACTGGCAAAATATCTTCCGTGAAGAGCAAATGATCGGCACACTTCTCACAATAAACAAAACAGGCGGAATTTCCGCATTCAACGCAAGGAAAAGTGCGTTTGTATCTGACACAAAACGACAATTCAATCAACTTAGATTTCCCAATTGCAAGGAAATGGACATGAACGTTCTAATTGATCAATTGTTCGAATCGAAAGAGCTGTTGTGCGAAGCATGAGGAATTAATAAAAGCAGCAAGGTACTTCAATTAAGGAGAATAAGAGGGCATTGCTAATTGATTAACCATTCGATTCAATTAACGATCTCTACATAGGGTGGTTGATTTCTTGGGGGAAATAGCATTATTTCTAATTGATCAAACGTTCGATTCAAATGATGTATTTTGAAGGCACTCAATTAGCGATCTCTATAGGGTGGTTGATTTGTTGGGGGAAATAGCATTATTTCTAATTGATCAAACGTTCGATTCAAATGATGTATTTTGAAGGCACTAAATTAACGATCTGTATAGGGTGGTTGATTTGTTGGGGGAAATAGGCACTCGATTAACGATCTCTATAGTGTGGTTGATTTCTTGGGGGAAATAGCATTATTTCTAATTGATCAAACCACCTCAAACGTTCGATTCAAACGATGTATTTTGAAGGCACTTAAATAACGATCTCTATAGGGTGGTTGATTTTTGGGGAAATAACATTCTTTATAATTGATCAAACGTTCGATTCAAACGATGTATTTTGAAGGCACTAAATTAACGATCTCTATAGGGTGGTTGATTTCTTGGGGAAATAGCATTATTTCTAATTGATCAAACGTTCGATTCAAATGATGTATTTTCAAGACAGTCAATTAGCGATCTCTATAGGGTGGTTGATTTTTGAGGAAATAGCATTATTTCTAATTGATCAAACGTTCGATTAGGGAGATTGTTTTTAAGCACGCAAAGGCAAGTTTCCTTTTAATTGATTCAAGTTGCTGAGGAGGGATATTTGTTTAATTGATGACATGCCGAACAACCGGACGAACAAATTGACATTCGAACATCTGATCAGTCATTCTTTTCAAAAGTTTTCATTTCTTCCTTAAACAAATTGACATTCGAACATCTGATCAGTCATTCTTTTTATTTCTTCCTTTAATTATAATTATATTCGAAGCACTAACGAACAATTCTAATAATTACATCACACGCGAAGTCACTCTTTTAACTTTGATTGCTCATTCTTTTTCAATTTGTATCTAATATTCAAAACTTTCCCCATTTATTCTCCTTACTTCCCCCAAATAAATACTTGATCGTTTATTTTTTTCCCAGATTTTTTTGCATGAAATTCGAACATCGAATCTTCGATCAGTCAATTTTATAGTGGGGTTCTTGTGTCGTGTCTATTTCAACCCAATCAAGGAACGCCTTGTAGACAATGACACCTAAACATCACAGTTGACAATAAGCTACAATAGATTTGCATTTAGAGTGCCAAGAAAGCGGAAAATGGCGATTATTTTTCGTACAGTCTTTGTCTTCACAGTTCTAATTAATCATAGCTTATCCCAAGATGTAAACAAAATTCCTAAAGGACATGGCGAGGAATTAGGCAAGCATGGAGAAAGTGACGGACATCTTGATGTATTGGAAACAATTCCTTCACCCCAAATGTTTTGGGAGCAATACGCTAGTGTTCGGAAACCCGTTGTTTTCCGTGGTGCTGCGAAAAACTTTCCTGCTTTCTCGTTATGGACGGATAGTTATCTCAAACAGAATTACGGAGAACTAGAAGTCAAACTTGAAGCGAAAAAGGAGAAGGATGGCACACCAGTTGGCGACCGCGGTGTTGGGCGCGATTCTATTGAAAGTTTTCTAAACACCTACATTAAAAAAGACAGCTACATGGTCTCTCAATTACCAGATCCATTAGCGAGGGAGGTTCGTGTTTTACCGTGTTTAATGTGTGGAACCTTTTCCGAGAGGATTCTTGAAGCGAATTTATGGCTAAGTTCTGGAGGCACTAAAAGCATGTTGCATAAAGATGCTGATAATGCCATCAATTGTCTTCTTAATGGCACAAAAGACTGGATTTTGATTCACCCGGACAACGAAGAAAATGTAAGTTGCTCTTTTATTGCAATTGTATTTATTTTTGTGTATTTGTGATATGACGTAAGCTATAAGTTACTGCGGATTCATCACTTTAAAAGAGCTAGACCTTCAACTTGTAAAGTCTAACTTGTTTTTTCATGTCAGTGGCAAAATGCTTCAGCCATAAATAAGTTAAGTGTATGGTATATTAATTTTATATAATTAAAGCATTGCAGTTTCAGTTTGTACATTTGACTACATAAGTTAATTGATCTTTCTTCTAAAGATGATTAAAATGTATATTTTTATTAATTATTAAATAAATATTGGAATCTAAATATAAATTTTTATAATAATTTTAAGTTATGTGTCAAATAACCAGAAGAACTTTATGGTTTCTGAAAATGAAATCAATTTAAGATTTTCATTATTATAATTTTACAATGAAACTTGTGTGTCACAATTAGCAAATTGTCAGTTCCAAGTTTTTTTCTAGATCAAATTCAATCAGTTTGGAGACAGATCTTACATCAAATTATCCAATGAGTTTACAAATGTATGTAAGCTCAGCCTCCAAAGTTGATTGACGGATTGAAAAAAATAGCAGGTGAAATATATATATAGTGGGTCGCAATGCAATGATTCTCACTTTAAATTTAATTAAATTTAAATTAAAATAAGAATTGTTCTTATCGATATTATTTCAGATTTTTAAATGTGCATATATATTTTTATCATATAATTGTCAATGAAAATCCTATATTTCTTTGTTTCAAAAATTGGATATCTTCACTTGTGAAAATAACATGTTATTTTATGTGAAAATAACATGTTATTTTCAAATGTGAAGATATCATCACTATGGTTACACATCTTTACGGAAACTTCTTGTGTCAAAAAATGTTTTCTTTATCTTCATTGATAATTATATAATACACAGAACATTACATGGTCGCTTGGAGATATAAATTTTATCTTCTTGTGTTGAAAATCTCTCACTCGTTCACTCGCGCTCATGCGTGAAAGATCATTTCAACACTCGAAGATAACATTTGTATCTCCGTGCGCCCATGTAATATCTTCTATATAATCTCCTGTATGTTTTCATCATTGTCATCATCATCAACATCATTATGATTTTAGATCCCTGTTGCTGAGGGTGATAAAGGATATGGTGGATTTGCAGTTCTTGATGTTGATAAAGTCAATTTATTAAAGTACCCCAACTTTAAGAAAGTGCGCTGGCAGTATGCTAATCTTACTGGTGGAGACTGTCTATATTTACCTTACAGTAAGTATAGAACAATAAAGTATGAGTAATAACGGTACTGATCATTACTCCTGAATATTGTTGGACTATTTAGCTGGAATGGGGGACCTAGATCACAAATTGTGTGTTTATTAAGTACCAGGAAGTCGAAAATTGAAGTTCAACAACAGGACTGGTTATTACTCTTCAATATCATGATAATAAGTGAACTATTTGCTAAGGGGGGTCCTAGATCATTCATGAGACAGGCATGAATTTTCAAGCAATTCCTGAATCATGTGCCAAAAATTTCATCAGCCTATTAAAGACCCATGGTCATTTTCCAGTACACTCAGTGCATTGTTTATTTTGATTTGACTGTAATTATGATTCATTTGTAGTCAGTCATATTACGAGATGAGAAAACAAATAAAACGAAATGATTAACATGTTAACAAGAGCGCAAATACTCACTCACATCTTAAAGATATCATAAAAAGGTTCCCATGTAAATCTGTACTTTCCCATTTAAAATTGTACTTATGCAAATTGTGTTGATGTGTGCTAAACACACAGATCAACCAATCAGAGTATATTAGTTCTGAAGTGATCTTCTCTGATTGGTTGATCTGTGTGTTTAGCACACATCAACACAATTTGCATAAACTGTACAGATTTAAATCATGGGAAAGTACAGATACAAATAGGAGCCTGTTCATAATGTCTGAATGAGTGATTTTTATGGTCTATGAAATACAGTCTTTCGTGCAATGCATATGCTGGTAAGTGGCCATGGTTCTTGAAGAGTTGTTTATATTTCTGTATCTATTACTTAGGCTACTGGCACCAGGTCAGGTCTTACGGCTCTAAGAACATGGCTGTATCAGTACTGTTCTCAAGATTGACAGTTTTCAACAGTACTGGATGTGATAAAGCTGTCTTGGATTACACACCGTTGAGTGATATAAATATGGTTTGGACTTATCCTGGACATGGGCCACAAACAATGGGGAACATGGACCCTTTTGAACTCAAGTAAGTCAGGCTTAAATGTAGATACTTTCTGGATCTGTATTATCATCTTCATCATCATGATTACCATCGTCAGCATTTGCATCATCATGGTCATCATCATCATCATCATCATCACCATTATTAATATGATTGTCATCACCATCATCTTCATCATCATCATGGGCATCATCATCATCACCAGCAGCATCTTCATTATTACTCTGATTGTCATCACTCTCATCATCATCACTACTATGTTTGACGTCATTCTTGTCATCACCATCATTGCAATGACCGTCATCATTTATGATCATTGTCATTATCATAGTCATGCATCAGTAGATTATCATCATTATCATTATCACTTTGATAATTGTCATCACTATCATTATAATCATAATAACTTTGATTTTCATCACTATCAATCATTATTATCATAATAACATTACTAACAGGTTCCCATTTAAATCTGTACTTTCCCATTTAAATCTGTACTTATGCAAATTTTATTGATGTGTGCTAAACACACAGATCAACCAATGAGTATATTATGTCTGAAGTGAACTTCTCTGATTGGTTGATCTGTGTGTTTAGCACACATCAACAAAATTTGCATGAGTACAGATTTAAATGGGAACCTGTTTACTATGATTGTCATCAGTATCATCCTCATCACCACTTCTGCAGTTGTCATCTTTTTTATCATCAGTGCAATTGTCATAGCACTTCATGAAGCTGTTTGATTACCATCATTATCTGACACTACCACTTAGCCAAATTACAATTATAACAATGTTAGGTTTAAATTATATTGTGCTTTAGTTTGTCCACTTGTCTTATAGAGATATCTACATCAATGAAATAAATGCAAAGAAAGATGGCAAAATGACTTTAGAAAAGATATTTGACTCCTTTACTGAGGTTAGTATTACTTATAGTCACTTCTAGCTCCTTGCAGAGCATGAGGCGAGAAACACCTCCCTCCACTTTGGCCTGTCTGTTCCAATCTGTTCAGCCTCTTTCCAGTCCCGCCACCTCATCTTTTTCCTCTCTTTTTCAATTGAACTAGAAAGCTGAAACCGTGGGTCTCAATTCCCGCCAAGGGCATAAGATATTTTTCTCATACATCTGTATTTCACTTACACACTGAACGCATTTCAATTCTTTAGTTATCTAGTTAGTTACTTAATATACTACGTCTAAATACAGTCTACAATCGGCGAATAAATAGTTTGACAGTTTGATACACAGGGCCCCCAAATACGTACCATTTACAAAATCTGACTGTACACTCACAAGAGGGGGGAGGGGGTATAACACCTGAATACGTGATTAAAACTGTAATCTATTTATAGGTTTAAATTATCCATTAACAATTGTAGGCAATGTGTCATTATTTTATTCGCCAATTGTAGCTACTTGGACGGTGTGATCATTTTATGAATATTTTATATAATTGCTCATTTTAGCAAAACCTTTATGAGGATCATCCAGAGATTCGACGACAGATTGCAGAAAAGGTAATGCATTGATTTGACTGAATGAAATAAGGGAGGTTGGTTACATCGGCAAAGATGGTTCTAAGGGGGGATGAATTGGATGACTAGTCCCTCCTATACAGTTGAAAAATATAAGAATATAGCCAGATGAAATAGATAAGACATAAAAAGGCTTTGTGATACCTTTCAAGTTAACAGTCATTCCCCTTGAAATTTTTGGATTTGCCATCAAAAGGGATAGAAGAAAAAGGATGAATGAAAGATGAAAAACGGTAGAAGGGGACAAAGTTAAGTGCAACAAAATGGTGGGAGGACTAAAAAAGAAAGGAAGAACAAAGAGATCAAGGAAATAATGAAAAAGTAGCTGGATATATGATCCATGTATTTTGTCTCATAGTGACGACTTTTAAGTAAAAAGTATTGCTATTTTCTCTCTTTTTCTCTCTTTCTTTGCGCACATGCAAAACGCAAGCAGTAGACGATTTGTTGACGCCAACCGTGGTAAATAAGAGGACATACCACGCAAAACTATCGTAAATTTGTTAATTCTCTCACTTGAGTCCAGTGAGCAAGTAAGATATTGAGATTCAACACAAGAAGATGAAGCACCCATGTATATAACATACAATGTTTTAAATTAATAAATTATTTCAAAACGTTAAAAACATAGACATGTGTGGTAAATACAAATATCAACACTAGACATTGTGTGATACGATCTTACCAGTGTGCGAAATCTCTGTATGAAAAAAAAAACACTGTATGTTATATAGCAAGAGTTTATAATACATTTTTATTGACTCTTTGTTAAACATTTGTGGTTTGTAGGTGTTCGATATTCTAGATCCAGATCACAAAGGCTATGCCAATAAGGATGATATCATGGCATTAACAGTTAATAATCTGAAAGCCATTGCTGATATTGTAGATCGTGATTACGCCAACACTGAGGAATACGAGCATGTTATTTTTGGAGAGGAAGAAGTGAGGTAGGTAGAGACAACTATAACTGGTGATACTAATGAATGAACAATAGGTTAGATGATGATGGTGATAATAACAACAGTGATGATTATGATGGTGATGATCTTCAACATGGTGATGGTAAATACGATGATAGGTGATGTTGAGGATAATGATGGTGATGGTGGAATGCAATGATGATAATACCAGATGATGTTGATGATGATGATGGTTTATAAACATGATGATTTGATTGATTTATTGATTTTTTTTGCCATATAATAAATTACAAGTTTGAAATTAAATATTACAGAAAAAGTGATGGCGAGAAGATTTAAAGAAGCCATAGGCTTTTCGAGTTAAATCTCCTCAAAAAATGCTTACAATTTTAATAATTACATTAAAATTCTTATTTTTTATTACGAAAAAGAAATAAAGAGAAAAAGGAAGGAGAGAAGGAGAGAAGGAAGGGGAAAGAGAAGAAATGATGTTGATGATAAGTGGTCATGATGATGATAATCATCATAATGATAACTGATGATCAACATGATCAACATAATCATGATGGTGAAAATGTTCTGCTGCTGATAGTAGCAATAATGATAATAATTATAGCAAACTGATTGTATCAATAAGTATTTAAACTTGTTTTTTTTTTTTCTGTAGAAATACCTTTCAGACTGCTTTGAAGGAAGGCAATGGTGAATTAAGTTTGGACAAACTCATACAGAAATACAAGGTAACTATGTTTTGTTTCTTGTTCTTTCTTTCTCCCCTCTTGATTTGTTTTCTTTAATCTTTCTCTTCTCTTTCCCCTTCCTTCTCTCCTTCTCTCCTTCCTTTTTCTCTTTATTTCTTTTTCATAATAAAAAATAAGAATTTTAATGTAATTATTAGAATTGTAAGCATTTTTTTACACCTTATTCCTTCTTTTACCTCCTTAATCTCTCCTTCCATCTCCTTTCATGTTTTTCAATATTCTGCAATTTAGTTCCAATTTACAAAATTGCTTAGCACACCAATCAAAAATGTTAAACTCGACCAAATTTCAAAGTACAGTATCGCTATTTTCAATTCATTTTATCATTTCCCTCCCTCTGCAAAAATGAATATGTGAGCAGAGTTGTGTGCTATAATATTCTATGTAGGGGTAGTGAGTGTGGGTCTGAGTCTCCCCAATTGGTAGGACACTTGTGTGTAAGCAATCAACATGTGAGCAGAGTTGTGTGCTAAAATATTCTATGTAGGGGTAGTGAGTGTGGGTCTAAGTCTCCCCAATTGGTAGGACACTTGTGTGTAAGCAATCAACATGTGAGCAGAGTTGTGTGCTAAAATATTCTATGTAGGGGTAGTGAGTGTGGGTCTAAGTCTCCCCAATTGGTAGGACACTTGTGTGTAAACAATCAACATGTGAGCAGAGCTGTGTGCTAAAATATTCTATGTAGGGGTAGTGTGGGTCTGAGTCTCCCCAATTGGTAGGACACTTGTGTGTAAGCAATCAACATGTGAGCAGAGTTGTGTGCTAAAATATTCTATGTAGGGGTAGTGTGGGTCTGAGTCTCCCCAATTGGTAGGACACTAGTGTGTGAACAATCGACATGTGAGCAGAGTTGTCTGGTTAGAATATTCCGATATAAAAAGTGATTTATTTTATTAAAGGGTATTGGTGGGTCTGAAAAAGTCGCTCGTGAGCTATTTGCCATGTTGAAACCCAAGTTAAAAGATATGGCTACTGCAGACGAGGTAGAGAAAAACCTTCCCGATGTACTTGGACTTTACAAAAAGATTCGAGATGATGACAAATCAGGTTAGAACTATACGGTTGTTATAAATCATGGGTGGCGTAGGGCTTTAACGCGCGCCACTCATTGCTGTGGTCCAAGATTCGAATCCCTTGTCGGACATGGACTATAATTATGTGAGTGGAGTTTGTTTGATGTGTTGTTTTCTGCGATGTCACTTTGGTTTTATTTTATTTTTTGTGGTATCTAATGAATTAAAAAATTAAAAATGTTAAATAAAATGATTTATCTTAAATAGTTTTACAGTTTTATTTTATTTTTTGTGGTATCTAATAAATTAAAAAATTAAAAATGTTAAATAAAATGATTTATCTTAAATAGTTTTACATTTTTGCCAGACATATCAATGACCTTTGCTTCCGTTCACCTCTCATCTTTTTTCAAGGTCGTATGTCTATGAAGTATTTAGTAGGGTTTTCCCCGGATCGCAGATAAATATAGATTTCTGCGAAGTAGAACAATTCTGAGAACTACCACGTGGCATATGATTTATAAGCTGGTTCAGAGAAAGGGCTCAGCCACTCGTTCATTTCTTCGACGTAGAATCCAACATGGCTCTTGTTAAGAAAGATATCGAAATCAACGGAGAGGTCTTCTCCATTGACAAAATCCCTGATGCAAGTACTGCTTTGGTTATACAAACCAGAGATGCGCTTCTGGGGTCTGTAGACTTAACCGGTGTTCTCGCCGATCTTGGAAAACTCGGAAACTTCATCCGTGTGGCGTACAATGGCGTTGCAGGAAACAACGAGCTTCAAATCAAGGTCCAGCGTGTTGGCTACAAGATTACTAAGCTTGCCGACAAATCAGCGGTGACTGTGCACAGCTTTAAGGTCACATCAAGAGATGTTTTGCAAGAATTACAAGGTACTTTTGGATATCTCTTGGATGGTCTAGAGGAAATGGCCTTGGAGACTCTCTCTGGTCTACCTATCTTGGCTGATAGGATGGCAAAAGCTTCAGAAGAACTGCACAACGATTTCGAAGCAGCCATTGACGATGTTGTATCTGCCTTGCAAGACACCCAAACTAAAATTTCCTTGAATGCGTTGAAATCGCTATCTTCCATTATGCTGAACGCCGCGTTGTTTTGGAAACGGATGAAAAGTCACTGCGAATCTCTCGGTGGTGAGGACGTAAAGAGACAGATCGAGACAGCGATGAAGTTAACGGAAGAAAAACGTCTAAAAGTTTGTCTATCCAATTCTTTCAAGAAGAAAGCTATTATGTACTACACTAAGTGGGTGGCTCTCGAAGATGTATGTGCTACCTACATGCTGCAAATCAAAAAAGAAAGGAGAGACATGTACAAATACTTACAATCCCGCCGAAATTTCCGTCAGCTGGCCATAGCTTTCCGGTATGATTTGGAGAAAGCTCAGATTGACATAGAGAAAAAAGACAACCAGGCAACTAAAGACATTCAAGAACTTAACAACATTTAAATTTAGTGAAATTCAAGAACTTAACAGCATTTAAATTTAGTGAAATTCAAAAAGAAAATAGTAAGGATGTCAGGCATATAAAAATAACACTGAATGAGTTTCGTTTAAAATAATCCCAGATTGTACTGATCAGATTTATTTTCTAAAATTCTCTGTTCATTTATTCAAAGACAGGCATGCACTTGATTTAAAACATTGATTTAAAACAAGAGAAAATGGAAAGTTTACATTGGAACAGGGGAACGATAGAAAGATCAATCGAAACTAGGGATCTTCTGAAATTTCAGTTAAAATATATAATATATATTTCTTTCGTTAGAAAAAATAGGCAGTCTAAGACTGCATGAGGCTACTGCTTGAAACATGACATAACTGAAAAATCAATATGCAAAAGTATAAAAATAATAATAGAATGATTTCAAGAAAATTTCTAATAGATTAAACGAATTAGCGGGAAGTCTTAGATAAGATATCTTAATATCACATATATATATATATATATATATATATATATATATATATATATATATATATATATATATATATATATATATATATATATATATATATATATATATATATATATATATATATATATATATATATATATATATATATATATATATATATATATATATATATATGGGATAACAATGATTGCAAGAATTAATATAAAGGTATAAGAGAGAATTAACTACATAAAGACATGTATAATAATTATAACATTATAATAACATTAACATTTTATAATAAAATAATATATAACATGAACTTTATTACCAGCAGTCTCTAGAATAATTTACGAATGCAGTTGACGAAAGGAAAGCTCAGATAAATGATAAAAGTTGCTCAGAATAGCTAAACAAAGTTAATCAAGCTAAGTAACGACTAGTATATTGAAAAAAGACAAATAGTGACATATGTATGTGTTTGAAATTCTTCCCATGTACATTGAAGTATATCCTGATGCTATTATACAACAACTTCAAAAAACGTTAGTAGGGTATTTATGAGAGTTCACAGCCATTCGCTGAGGTAAGCAGTTTTTTTAATTCCTTAGCTAGGCAATTTTTAATTTTTGTATCGCAGACTCAGCTATTTTTTTAGACGAATTCAGAATTTGTGAATTGAATATTAATCCGAAAATAATCCGATAAAAGCACTTTTCTATGGGGTATTCAAATCCTAGTAGGGTGTTTATTGTCCATGGGATTAGTTAGAAACAAAAGGTACATCTGTTCTATATTTAGTCATTATTAATGATTTCATATGCGTATTTGAGAATACTTTCCTTACACAAAATTCTAGCATATAGAAATATATCTACAGAGCTGTTTAGTTTAGCTTTTTTGTAATCATGTTCATTTAGTAATATGTAAGTTGGTGTATTGTTTGATAATCCTTTAATCCTTTGTTTATCTTAAAACCTACAGAATTGTGCAAAATTGTGAATTGTTAATGAGTTCAAAGACTGGTCTACGATAGATTGATGATCGCTAGCAAATTGATTTTTATTATAAAACTCTCAATTACAATCATTGTTATCCGGTCTATTCAAGTTATAGAGGATGGTAAAAGTCTAATATTTCTGCCACTTTTCTGAAGGCTTCTTGATTACTGCTCTTAATCTATCCGAACGTCGAATAGGTTCAGGGATGCCTTTCTGTTTCATTGAATCGGCATAATTGAGCCATTTTACAGGCTTCTTATATGAAGATGGTGGCGTTAGTAATAGCGTTTGTCGTGATGAACTAACTGCAGGATCAAATAAGGTTGATGGTTTTCTGACTTCATAAGTAGAAGGAGCCTTTAATGGTGTCGACGAAGCTTTCTCTAGCATTTGACTACTCGACGAGTGAGGTAGTAATGATTCGTTGGTTTGAAGTGATGATACTGCACTTGTTTTAGGCATAGCCGTTAAGCTCTCAAAGCCACTATCGAATACTCTAGTTGATGGAGCATTTTGAGGGGTTGTAGGTTGAGTTTCATCTAGGTTGTCATCATGCGTAGGTAATGCTTCGACCATAGGGATATTAGATGGAAGATGAACTCTTGAAGAATTGTTATTTAGTTGTTTTTCTAGATCTAAATAGCGTTGATACACCTGAAAATATCTTTTCATTTTTATTTCCGATGAAACATTTGGCTCGTTGAGGATATTCTGCATTTGTTTATTCAATCCCTGCAATATGATTAACTGTGGCGGCTGCATAACACTCTGACGCTCAAAATAGTTTACCAAACTTTCTAAGGCCGTGTTTGAGTGAGCTTCAGCTGAGGACTGGGTAGGAGCCCTTTCTTCGGGCAAAACATTAGCCCGCAGTCTACACTCTTCAGCGGTATTGGGTTTGAGATCCACAAAAAGATATCCGTAAGGCCGTTGGACAGCGGCTTCATATTTTTGAATAAACTGCTCTGTTTTTCCGGGGTACATCTGTTTGCCCAAGGTAGTTATTTGGAGTTTATCTCTCGGATTTTTAAACAATACAAGATAGGCTGTATTTAGACTTAAAGTTCGCATTATTTTCCCTTGAAAATAAAGGTTCTGTACCATGAAAATGACGCTAAGATTCCGATGGTGAGATCCTTTGGTAAATAAATTGAGGATGCGTTTATCATTAGAGGTTTCAGACATTTGATCATCAATGACAATCAGGTTATTGAATTTTGCATCAAAAAACCAATCTTCGTCAATATCGTGAGGCACCCCTTTAATAAATTCAATTCCAGGAACTGTTTTCAACATATTATCGTATGCCAGCTGCCACTGTGAGTAGCTCCACACAATTCTTTGTGGCACAGGTGTGATAACTTGAGTTGCATGCTTAAGCAGATTTTGGACCCAAAATGTTTTTCCTGATCCTGTCATACCCGCTACAAGCGCAGTGAATGGGTGCTCTAACTGAAATTTTCCACAATTCTCTATTGATCCATTTCCAAGTTGAAGGGTTGTAGGTTTTTGATGACTATCATCATTAGGTATTTTTCCTTGCTGATACCAGTATGTACGTTCTGGTCCATTTATTTTGTGGACTCGACTCAAATGGGATGATAAATTTTTGACTGACTTCCGACACAATGAACACATCCGAGTCATCGCAAGTCTTTTTAGTTATAAATGAATAGATCATTGTAGCCCTATTTATATACACTTTCTAAACATCAATAGCTTGGCTACCAAGCTGTCAATTTGTAGCTAGAAGGCTATGGGTAGCCTATGTAGCTAGAAGGCTATGGGTAGCCTATGTAGCTAGCAGGCTATGGGTAGCCTATATAGCTAGCAGGCTATGGGTAGCCTATATAGCTAGCAGGCTATGGGTAGCCTATGTAGCTAGCAGGCTATGGGTAGCCTATATAGCTAGCAGGCTATGGGTAGCCTATATAGCTAGCTGGCTATGGGTAGCCAATAGCTAGCAGGCTATGGGTAGCCAAAAGCTAGCAGGCTATGGGTAGCCGGCCTATTTAGCTAGCAGGCTATGGGTAGCCAAAGCTAGCAGGCTATGGGTAGCCAAAGCTAGCAGGCTATGGGTAGCCAAAGCTAGCAGGCTATGGGTAGCCAATAGCTTGCAGGCTATGGGTAGCCAATAGCTTGCAGGCTATGGGTACCCAAAAGCTATCAGGCTATCCTCGTCATTTGTTTTTTTTTTTAGTGCGTGCGATCCGTAAAAGGATAAAAAAGCATGACCCCGACGCGATTCGAACACGTAACCTTCTGGTCTGGAGCCAGATGTGCTACCATTGCACCACGAGGTCTTCCCTAGAAATTTCACCGCCTTAAAAAGTTTAAATAACTGTACTAAGTTCTAATTGAATAACTAGTTTACGTAGCGGATCTGCTATTGGCTTCCGTTGGCTATAAATATCCTATCATATTATCAGGTAGCTCATTATTAAAACAGCTCAGTACAGGAAACATGAGCCAGTTGCTTGTCAATAATTTTGGTTATCTCCACCTATTAGCTCATTGCCCTGATCATCAAAGACTATTTCTGCTATCATCTGCTACCCCACCACAAGTGCATTCTTTGTGCGAAGTTTGCTATAATCTGTTGAGAGGGTTGATTCCTCTTTCTGAAATACAAAAACGGCAATTGGAAAGGCATAAAGATTTGATAAGAAATTTAGCCGACTCATCAGTTCCATTCAAAAGGAAAAAGCAAATTTTATCTCAAAAAGGTTCAGGATTTGTGGAGGAAATCGTATCGCCTTTGATGTCTACTTTGAGTCTACTTTTGCTATAACTAAAACTGTTACTTTCCTAAACGATCATTATACATTTGAGAGTTACAGGAAAATGAGCATAAAGAGAAAGCGAGAGAGGATGGATTCAGAGGATGACATTAGCACTGTCAGTGAAAGTGACGACGAAAGCATAAACTTTGATGAAACTGACATTGATGCTATGTTGAAAAATATCTCACCTAGCATACCCAAAGATAGGGCTTTAGAATTTCTACACAGCATGGCGTCTTCAAAAGCTATTTTATATTGGAATTCGCATGGAGAAATGACCTATCACCAGCGAAGAATACCTCTTACACAGATGGTAGAGCTTATTGAATATTCTATGCTACCTTATAACCTGGATGTTAAAAATCCCAGAGGACTTCAAACGTTTATTAATGGTTTATCAGAATTAGGCATAAACAAAAACCTCATAAGAAACAAAAAGTTGCTCGTAGAACTGGTTGCTAGGCGACCAGAAGGAGAGGATAGTTCTGATGATAGTGATTTTAGCAGTGAAGAACAAGATGATGATGAAGAAGACAGCGATGAAGAAGAAGAGGAAATGGAAAGTGATGATGATGATGATGATGATGTTCATGATGATCATGGAGAGGAAGGCAAGTGCCAGGTTTGTCAAGAAACAAAATCTTTCGATAGGATCCCTATGATTATTTGTCCTATGTGTCAATGGGAAGATCAAACCTGGTTCCGAAAGTGGGGGAAGCCCGTCGAGTGTGACATTTGTATGACTAAGATTTCTACTAATTCAAATACCGTGAAAAAGTTGTTTTGCGAATGTCAAGATTGTGGTTCTATGCATCAACTTAATTGGAAGAAAAATGAGCTCAAACTCATTGATCGTAATAGAGGTATAACAAACACTGACAATGAAATAGAACAAGAAAGCGGCCGGCCTAGAAATGGAAGAGAATTAGACTTTTACCATCCTCTGTAATTGAATAGACCGGATAACAATGATTGTAATTGAGAGTTTTATAATAAAAATCAATTTGCTAGCGATCATCAATCTATCGTAGACCAGTCTTTGAACTCATTAACAATTCCCAATTTTGCACAATTTTGTAGGTTTTAAGATAAACAAAGGATTAAAGGATCATCAAACAATACACCAACTTACATATTACTAAATGAACATGATTACAAAAAAAAGCTAAACTAAACAGCTCTGTAGATATATTTCTATATGTTAGAATTTTGTGTAAGGAAATTATTCTCATACGCGTATATAAAACCATTAATAATGACAAAATATAGAACAGATGTACCTTTTGTTTCTAACTAATCCCATGGACAATAAACACCCTACTAGGATTTGAATACCCTATAGAAAAGTGCTTTCATCGGATTATTTTCGGATTAATATTCAATTCACAAATTCTGAATTCGCCTAAAAAAATAGCTGAGTTTGCGATACAGAAATCAAAAATTGCCTAGCTAAGGAATTAAAAAAACTGCTTACCTCAGCGAATGGCTGTGAACTCTCATAAATACCCTACTAACGTTGTCAGAAGGAGATCTGCAATCTGCAATCTAAGACCAGAATGAATTCTTGGGTACGACAGTTTTTTCTCATTGCGTGCACTTTCTGGCTTCGGATATGGCGACGGTAAATATAAATCTGAAGGTGCTAAGCGCAAAAAACAGGGTTTTTGCAGTACGCAATTTTCCTGAATTCATTTCGGTCTCAGATTGCAGATTGCAGATTCAGATCTCCTTCTGACAACGTTTTTTGAAATGGGTTTACACTGTTTAGATCTGGAATTTTTACTGCATTTCACCAACAGTGCAAAATAATCTTTACAGGGAATGTTGTTTAAGGGGTTATTCGCACCAATAACAAGCATTACTCAAAAGCTCAATCTTTGAATACAGAATTCATTCCTGACCTTATACATCTAATTTAAAAACGTTTGACGGGGCGAACGGCGATTGGCGATTGCACGACCGAAAGGGACTGTGGGTAATACCAATTTCTTCTTATTCCATTCTAAATTATCCAAACACCGTTCAGCGATGACCTTAGATTGGTGTCTCGATGGTTGTACTGAACGGTGGAGGCATTGTTTGGTTAATTTAGAAACGAATAAGAAGACATTTTATTACCCATAGTTCCTTTCGGACGTGCAATTGTCAATCACCGTTCTCCCGGACAACCTTTTTGGAATTAGGTGTATATGTATATGTTGATGTGACCTTATAATTGCCAAACGTCGAAGGGCACTTCAATCGGTGTGATCGATGACTAATGCCGAGCTTTTGCAAATCATCCCTTTTATAATGATATTACATGCCTTATGTCTCCAGTATTTTCGGGCTTCCTTTGTTTACACTCAGTCTTTCTTACATCGAACAACGACTTTAAGGCTATGCCTCCATATATGGAGGACAGTAGCCTCAAAAACCATTTCTAAAATTTCAGTTATAGAATATACCATTTCTTTCATTATAAAGAGCAATTGAAACTAGTAGTTTTGTGAAATTTCAGTTAAAACGAGCTATATAGAACATACCATTTTTCATTAGAAATAGCAATCGAGACTAGTGACCTTCTAAAAATTCAGTTAAAACGAATTATAGAACATACCATTTTTTACTAGAAAACTGAAAAGCAGTTGCAACTAGTGATCTTCTAAAATCTCAGTGCGGTAGCATTTAGTAATAAAAAGCTACAGCTTGAGATTTAACTTTGGGTCGGCTGAACCTCGCTTTCAAGTTTTTAATATATTTCAAATGCTTTTATGTTTTATGTAAAAACATAACTCTGCAGTGATTTGATATATGAAAATATAACTCTACTGGAATTACTAGTTTTGACATGCTCTTTCTTGTAATTAAAGGAAAAAGTTTTCTTTTTGTATTATTTGATTGATGTTTTATTATTGGTGGTTCTTATTCTCATTCTTTTGCATTTTATGGATATAGACATAAATAATAAGTTTTATGCAATGTATTCCTGCTAGTTGACCTTTTAGAATATCGCATGTCGTTAAACAAACGTCTGAAAGATTTGACTATCTATTGTGTCGGCGATTATCTTGTTATTATGGGCTCCCCACAGAATGAAAACAAAACTGTTAGTTTCAATTGCCCTTAAAGTTTAATAGTTTCCCTAATGCTTTCTATAGTATAGAAACCTATATATAACTAATGTGATTTTAAAAAGATTATAGATAACAGATTTCAATATTTTGTTTTAAAAAAACAACTTTAGTTATAAAAAATGAAATAATTTATCCTAAATTGTTTTACAAAGGGGTTTCCGCCATACATATAAATGACCTTTGCTTCAGTTCACCGATATGTTTATGAAGGTAAGCCTATGCGTGGGTCGAATCGAAGATAAATATAGATTTCTCCGAAGTAGAAGAATTCTGAGAAGTACCACGTGGATTGTGATTTATAAGCTGCTTCCAAGAAAAGGTTGTAACAATTCGACCATTTCTTCCAAGTAGAATCGAACATGGATCTGGTTAAGAAAGATATCGACATCAACGGAGAGGTCTTCTCCATCGACAAAATCCCTGATGCAAGTACTGCTTTGGTGACACAAAGCAGAGACGCGCTTTTGGGGTCTGTAGACTTGAAAGGTCTTGTCGCTGATCTTGGAAAACTCGGAAACTTCATCCGTGTGGCATACAATGGCGTTGCTGGTAACACCGAGCTTCAAATCAAGGTCCAGCGTGTTGGCTACAAGATTACTAAGCTTGCCGACAAATCAGCGGTGACTGTACACAGCTTTAAGGTCACATCAAGAGATGTTTTGCAAGAATTACAAGGTACATATGGATATCTCTTGAATGGCCTAGAGGAAATGGCCTTGGAGACTCTCTCTGGTCTAGCTACGTTGGCTGAGAAGATGGCAAAAGCTTCAGAAGAACTTCACGATGATTTCGAAGCAGCTACCACCGATGTTATATCTGCCTTAGAAGACACTCAAACTGCAAAAGGCACTGAAGAAAAGGAGAAAGAAAGGCTTAGAAATGAACAACAAGAATTCGAAATAGGAAAATTGAAAGCAGAAGAGCTCAAAAAAGACGCGATGAAGGACGAAGAAAATGCTGAAAAGTATTACAGAGAGGCACAAAAGCGAGAAGATGAAGCCTATGAAAATCAAACGAGCATCTTGTTAAAACTAACGGATGCTTTTTTTAAGGTATTTGACGCTGGGGTATCAGCAGCGTCTCTGGAACCAATAGCAATAATGAAAAAACTTGGAGAAATGGGTGAGAGCACAGTGCATAAAGACGCCATGCACATAGCCGCCCAGGAGAAAAAGAAATACATGGAAGATATGCAAAAGCAGCGAGAACTCAGGCGAAAAGCAAACCAACAATGCATCGAGTTTGCTGAACGAATTAAAAACTGTGGAGATGATGCAAGTTTGGCACAAGTAGCCATCGAAGCGCTACACAATTCCATTGGTGCTTTGAAATCCCTATCTGCCATTATGATGAACGCCGCGTTGTTTTGGAAACAGATGCAAACTCACTGCGAATCTCTCGGTGGTGAGGACGTAAAGAGACAGATCGAAATGGCAATGAAATTGCCCGAAGAAAAACGATTGAAGGTTTGGTTATCCAATACTTTCAAGAAGAAAGCTATTATGTACTACACTAAGTGGGTGGCTCTCGACGATGTATGTGCTACTTACATGTTGCAAATCAAAGAGACAAGGAGCGACCTGTACAACTACTTACAAGAGAACCCAACCATTGAGCAATCCCGCCGAAACGTCCGTCAGCTTGCTATAGCTTTCCAGGATGATTTGGAGAAAGCTCAGAGTGACATCGATAAACAAGGCAGTCAGGCAGCTAAAGAAATTCAAGAACTTAATGACATTGAAAGTTAGTGAAATTCAAAGTGAAAACAATAAAGGATGTCAGGCATGTAACAATAACACAAAATGATAATTGCCTAAAAGAAAGTAATCCGATATGGACTGATCAGATTTATGTAAATCTTTAAATGTAATGGTAAGATTAGCCTCCTCCGCAGGCATCCCTTCCCAAGTTATCGGATTTTTCGGATTTCTGGGCTTCCTGTGTCAACGGGCGGGCCGAGGGAGAATGACTTCCAGTCTCCTCGCGTCCTACCATGTAGTTAACACAGGAAGCCCAAAACAAAAATAATAGGAAAAGAGTTGCCTGCGGAGGAGGCTATGGTAAGATATGGTGGTTTTTTTTTCAAAGCCGGACATGTACTTAAGAACATTAATTTAAAACTAGAGAAAATGACATTCTCATATTCCTCTCAATAATTTAATATTGTTGTCTCAAACGTTTTAAAACGTATAATATAATAATACAAAAAATATGAAATTCTTGAGAAGTTATGAGAATTACAAAAGGGTGTAAAAAGGAGACATTTCACTGAAAACATACAAATCTCAATAATATTGATTCCAAATAGCTTCAATGGAATTATAGACCACTTTCATAAATACCATAATATGTACTGGAAAATGATTTTTCAAGTAAACAGATATTTTAATATTTTAGCACTGTCATATGAAAGAACCACCTGAAATAGGCATGTTTGGAAGCTGTTGATGCCCTGGCTAAAATACCAAAGAAGTTATGCTCAATGAAAAATGTAGAGATTTGTATGTAATTTTCTGCTGAGGCCTTTGATGCCTTGTTTTGGTGTTTTTCTGATTTTTTAAACTCTTATAGCTTCTTGCAAATTTAAACATTTTTTCTCAAACTTTGACAAGTTATTGTTAATATGGTGAATGCCTATAATATGATAGCTTTCTTTTCCTTAAAACATCAATTTTAAAAATTATGATAATTAGTGGCGGCCATTTATGAAAGTCGTCTATATTCATAGCAACAAAACGTATCATTTTTAGATAAGGTTTTTATTTTTGAAAGTGAATTGACATTCGGTCAATTGCTTTCATTAGAAAGCGCAGTCGAAACTAGTGATCTTTTAAAATTTCAGTTTAAACGAGATATAGAATATCACATTTATTTCTTTAGAAAAAGTGATTGAAACTTGTGACTTTCTTAAATTTCAGATAAGGGCTAAAGCTCGAAACGTTGAAATGTTTTTACGGTGTTATTAATATAATATTTGCATTTGATGTGTAGAACTCAGCGTGTCTCGCTATAGGACTGAGACGTTAAGAATATATATTTTTTAATATTTTTTATTAAATATATATGCAATTTACATATACAGTACTGATTTATATGTTCCATGTAAGGAAGGTACATTTTATTGACAATTCAATTCACCATCAATTCCTTGTTTGTAGTGCTTATTCGCGTTCTTTTGCTCTTTATAGATAGGGTCTATATAGACATGCGAATTCATATAATATCACAGGTAGCCCAAGCTATGCATTTGTATGTTTTTTTTAGCAATATGATGAAATATTTAAAATGCAATAAAAATAAACATCTCTAACTGTGTGTTGTGTTTTTCTTTAAATTCCTGTGAAGTTTCAGGCCATTTGCTTCAATATTGAGTGATTTATGGCTGTTGTTCCCCAGCGTCCCTTCATAAATCATTCAATATTGAAGCAAATGGCCTGAAAACATACAAATGCATAGCTTGGGCTACCTGTGATAATATTTGCTAGTGATATGCAGAACACTTGTTTCTCGCTATAAGATGGAGACGTTAAGAATATTGTTGTCAATGTGTTTATTAAAGATATAAGCAAATTATATACAGCACTGGTTGCAAGCATCATGTACATATCGTATAGACAAAATATACAAACTAGATGGTAAAGGATTATTAACCGAGCGTGAGGTCTGTAGGGGAAAATATCAGACCGAGGTCTTGACAGAAATCAGCCAATCAGAGCGCGCGTACTATCGTAGCCATATAATAAAGGAAATTATAAGCTGAATACATTAAAAATATCAATTTACTAAAAAACTAGTTAAATCTCTAATTATCTATACTGGTCCTACTTTAGCTTTTAATCTCTATATTTATATATTATAAATAGCTGTACTTTCTATTTTAAAAGTAATATCTGAAATAGTAATTCAAAAAACAATTTTTGGTTCATACCGTATTTACTCGAATCGTGGCGCTTATTTAGTTTTTCTCGATCTCAATGTCCCCTTCTTGATCAGAACTACGAAAATTATTCTTTGTTTATTAACCTATTCAATTCAATAATCAAGGCTCAGGTTCTCAACAGCAAATACCAGATCATTGCTTCTGATCATGTCTTCGATTTCCATCCAGCAATCTTTGAACGATCCTACCAAAGTCTTGGTTCCATTGCTTCTTAATATCTTTACTTGATTTTGTTTAGCAGCAAAGCTTAATATCTTCTCAACACGGTCTGTCTTTAGCGAGGCGCTGTCACTGAGGGAAGATATATCTTCCCAGAAATTGGTAGCCTCCAGAATAAACACTGCTGTTTCTTTAGAGTCGCCTAGTTGTTGGTGAAGAACAGTTCTATCTTGTTTAAGGGTTTTGATATTGTATTCTTTTGCACTAATCCACATCTCAGCCTACAAAGATTGATGAAGATAGAAATCAATCAACCAATGCATCAATCAATCAATCAATCAATCAATCAATCAATCAATCAATCAATCAATCCATTAATCAATTCATCAACCAACCAATCAATCCATCAATCAATCAATCAATCAATTTATCAACGAATCAATCCATCCACCTGGGATCAATGCATCAATCAATCAATAAACAAATCAATCAATTTATCAACCAATCAATTCATCAATCAATCAATTCATCAATCAATCAATTAATCAACCAATCAATTAATCAATCAATCAATCAATCAATTCATCAATGCAACAATCATTCAATTCATCAATGCATCAATTAATTTATCAATAAAAAAATCAACTAATCAATCAATTCATCAATCAAACAATCAATTCTTTAATCAATCAATCAATCAATTAATTCATCAACTAATCAATTCATCAATCAATTAATCAACCAATCAATTCATCAATCATTCAAATCATCAATGTATCAATCATTCAATTCATCAATGCATCAATCATTCATTTCATCAATCCATCAATCAATCAATCCATCAATCAATCCATCAATCAATCCATCCACCCATCCATCCATCCATCCATCCATCAAACATATCGAGTAATCTACATAATCAACAAGTACATTGCAAACTGAGTGTCTGCATGGATCTAGCAAATTGTTACATCTCCTCATCAAAAAACAAATACTCCAGTTTCGAGATCTCTTTTACTCAGTGTTAGCCTCAAAACCATGTAATATATTCTTTTGTTCAGTAACAGTCCGTGCAAATGAAAGAGATTTGTGAGCATAGAAGACAATAAAAATATATATCGAAATCTCACGAGTTTTATCTAAATTTCTGCATATTTTACACACAATTGAGGCCAACACTGAGTAAAAGAGATCTCGAAACTGGAGTATTGCGCATCCCTTTATTAGGCTATATCTTACCACTGTAATTTCATGTTTCAAATCAGCGATTTCTCTTTCAGCCTCGTCACATTTATTTTGATAATACCTCATATCATTTCCTGCTCTTCGTGCTTGTCCTGAATAGTCTTCGATCAGTTCTCGTATCAGCAGGATCTGGCCAACGATCGGTACCCAGCAAAATGTTTTGAATCTGTCATACTCCTCTTGAGCATCTTCACGGTCCCTCTCTGCTCTGTCGTAACGCGTTCGAGCTTCCGCAAGAGATGAATACTCACTTGATTGACGACTTTCCAAGGCTTGTATTTTTGTGTTCAGGTCTCTTTTCTGTTTGTCCAAGTCGCGTTCTTGGTGGTATAGGACGTTAATCTGTGAAGTCATTCTTTCCATCTCGCATTCTTTTTCTGCACTGTAACGCTCAAGACTTTCGTAGCATCTCCGGGATTCTCTTTGTAACGTTTTGGCATCTTTTTTCAAAGATGTTATAATTGCGGCTGCTTTTTTGGCGTTGCCATTTTGTACAGCGACGCAGGCATTTTGTACTTGATCGAAACAATTAGAAAATACTTTGGGCTGTGTGATCGCCATGTTACTCTGACGCTCTCGAGATCTAGCATAACCTTTTGTTTTCACCTCATTTCCAAGGGATTTTTTTCTTTTCCTTATAAGGACAATCGTGATGCGTAACTTAATAATAAAACTAACATTCTAGAACACAAAAATGTTGTTTGATTGGACTGTCGGTTTGATTGACAGCTAATTCCGAGAATTGAACGCATCGGCAATATTCTAAAAATACATCTTCGTGGAAAAAAGCGATTGGAAAACGTGTTATTTTCCTGAAGATATTGTAGGAGATACGGAGATACTTTCGTATATCTAAATATTGATAAACGTTTTGCTGTGCGTTTTTAAACTACATTTGTTCTCAATAGATAAATCATACGTTTTGCAAAAGCGAAGACCAATATTCAAGATCTTTTGGTCATTGATCACAATCTAAAATTTCTAAAGTTCTGGGAAAATTCCCGTTGAGTAAGCACTGCAGGATATCATTTTGGCATTTCTGCCATATTATACTGTCACACACCCTGAAGGGGGAGGGGAGGGGAGGGGGTATATGTATTGAGTATGCTCTTCGTATCTTCTCATGGGTAAAAAAGACAACAGCAATTTGGTATATTTTAGGGTATCAAAAGTGAAAATAATGAATTTCGACATATTTTATATTTGTTAAGGTATCGAGTAAGGACGATCCTTTCGTTTTCTGATTGTTTTTGTGTGGTATTATCTCACTCACCACCCCCCCCCCCTCCCCCCTGGGCGATCATTGATCACAATCTACCATTTCGCAGAATCAAGACAGTTTTTTATCCATTTTTGAAATAAAAAATGAGAAGTTATTTGCGAAATATTTTAGTGGTAAATACATTGAATCCTCCGCTATAATTGTATCTATTTGTGGTTGACATTAACTCATTTACTAGTCATGAAAGAATAAGCACACGTGTAGGGAAAAACCACATTGTTCATTAAAGTAGAAATCGTGACTTCAACAGTAAAGGTCAGAGTAATATATAATTTTTGTTGTAAAAAAAATCATTTTTTCTCGGTAATGAATTTTAATTGAGAAAAATATCTAGAATAAATGCCTTCTCCAATTAATAATGAAATATTGTATTTAAATCATGAAGAAAAAATGTTGTACATTTTTTTTGAACTACATTTATTTGCTTTAGATAAGTTTGTTGTTTCCAAAATTGAATTCAAAGCCATTTTTACTAAATAAAAAACTCTGGTTGTGCATTTTCTGACCAAATAAATATTGCTTATACACGTGTCGTTTGCAAGAAATAATAATAATTAAATTCCATTCTAATCTTCTGGGAAAATTCCCGTTCAGTAAACCGGATATCATTTTGGCATTTCTGTCATTATACTGTCAAACACCCAGGGGGGGGGGGGGGGGGGGGGTACATGTATTGTATGCTCTTCATATCTTTTTAGGCGTAAAAAACATCAATTTTGTATCTTTTAGGGTAACAAAATTGAAAATATTGAATTTTGATATATTTTGTATTTGTTAAGGTATCGAGTAAGGACGAACCTTTCGTTTTCTGATTGTTTTTGTGTGGTATTATCTCACTCCTACCCTCCTCCCCCCTGGGCGATCACACAACACTCCCAGCTGTCTTTATGTTAGTGTGGCGGTTTATAGAGAGTCATATATTAACATATAGAGTCGTATATTAAATTTATCATTTTTGTTGTATGAAATAAACATAAATCCTTTTTTCTCGGTAATGAATTTTCATTGAGAAAAATATCTAGAATAAATGCCTTCTCCAATTAATAAGGACATATTGTATTTAAATAAGAAAAAATGTTGCACATTTTTTGAACTACATTTATTTGCTTTAGATACGTTTGTTGTTTTCAAAATTGAATTCAAAGCCATTTTTACTAAATAAAAAATTCTGGTTGTGCATTTTCTGACCAAATAAATATTGCTTATACACGTGTCGTTTCCAAGAAATACTAATAATTACATTCCATTCTAATCTTCTGGGAAGATTCCCGTTCAGTAAGCCGGATATCATTTTGGCATTTCTGTCATTATACTGTCAAACACCCAGGGGGGGGGGGGGGGGGGGTACATGTATTGAGTATGCTCTTCATATCTTTTTAGGCGTAAAACCCCAGCAGTTTGGTATCTTTTAGGGTATCAAAATTGAAAATAATGAATTTCGACATATTTTGGATTTGTTAAGGTATCGAATAAGGACGATCCTTTCGTTTTCTGATTGTTTTTGTGTGGTATTAACTCACTCCCCACCCTCCTCCCCCCTGGGTGGTCACTCCCAGCTGTATTTATGTTTGTGTGCCGGTTTATAGAGAGTCGTATATTAACAAACTTACATCACGATTCGCCTGAATATTCAGTATATTGGTAAGACATAGATAGTAAGTTTTTATGCAATGTATTCCTGTCAATTGACCTTTTGGAATATCGCATGTCGATTATATTGCTATTAGGGGTTCCCCCCTAAGACAGAATGAAAACAAAACTGTTACTTTCAAATGCCCTTTGAAGGTTGAATATAAGCCTATATATCACTAATATTATTTTAAAAAAGTTTTGAAATCTTCTATCTTAAATATTCTTAAAGAGTGTCTTTCCGCCAGACATATCAATGACCTTTGCTTCCGTTCACCCGTCATCTTTTTTCAAGTCGTATGTTTATGAAGTATTTAGTAGGGTTTTCCCCGAATCGCAGATAAATATAGATTTCTGTGAAGTAGAACAGTTCTGAGAAGTACCACGTGGCATATGATTTATAAGCTGGTTCCGAGAAAAGGCTTAGCCACTCGTTCATTTCTTTGACGTAGAATCGAACATGGCTCTTGTTAAGAAAGATATCGAAATCAACGGAGAGGTCTTCTCCATTGACAAAATCCCTGATGCAAGTACTGCTTTGGTTATACAAACCAGAGATGCGCTTCTGGGGTCTGTAGACTTGAAAGGTCTGGTCGCTGATCTTGGAAAACTCGGAAACTTCATCCGTGTGGCGTACAATGGCGTTGCTGGTAACACCGAGCTTCAAATCAAGGTCCAGCGTGTTGGCTACAAGATTACTAAGCTTGCCGATAAATCAGCGGTGACTGTACACAGCTTTAAGGTCACATCAAGAGATGTTTTGCAAGAATTACAAGGTACTTATGAGTATCTCTTGGATGGTCTAGAGGAAATGGCCTTGGAGACTCTATCTGGTCTAGCTACGTTAGCTGAGAAGATGGCAAAAGCTTCAGAAGATCTGCACAATGAGTTCGAGGCAGCTACCACCGATGTTATATCTGCCTTGGAAGACACTCAAACTGCAAAAGGCACTGAAGAAAAGGAGAAAGAAAGGTTTCGAAAGGAACAACAAGAATTCGAAATAGGGAAAAGGAAAGCAGAAGAGCTCCAAAAAGACGCGATGAAGGACGAAGAAAATGCTGAAACGTATTACAGAGAGGCACAAAAGCGAGAAGATGAAGCCTATGATAAGCAAACGAGCTTCATGGGCAAACTAACAGATACGTTAGGTAAGGTACTTGATGCAGGAGTATCAGCAGCGTCTCTGGATCCAAAAGCAGTATTGACAAAACTTGGAGAGATTGGTGACAGCTCAGTGCATAAAGACAAAATGAACAAGGCCAACCAGGAGAAAATGAAACACATGGAAAATATGCAAAAGCAGCGAGAACTCAGGCGAAAAGCAAACCAACAGTGCATCGAGTTTGCTGAACGGATTAAGAACTGCCGAGATGATGCAAGTTTGGCACAAATAGCCATCGAAGCGCTGCACAATTCCATTGGTGCTTTGAAATCCCTATCTGCCATTATGATGAACGCCGCGTTGTTTTGGAAGCAGATGAAAACTCACTGCGAATCTCTCGGTGGTGAGGACGTAAAGAGACAGATCGAGACAGCGATGAAGTTAACGGAAGAAAAACGTCTAAAAGTTTGGCTATCCAATTCTTTCAAGAAGAAAGCTATTATGTACTACACTAAGTGGGTGGCTCTCGACGATGTATGTGCTACTTACATGTTGCAAATCAAAGAGACAAGGAGCGACCTGTACAACTACTTACAAGAGAATCCAACCATTGAGCAATCCCGCCGAAACGTCCGTCAGCTTGCCATAGCTTTCCAGGATGATTTGGAGAAAGCTCAGAGTGACATCGATAAAAAAGACAGTCAGGCAGCTAAAGAAATTCAAGAAATTAATGACATTGAAAGTTAGTGAAATTCAAAGTGAAAACAATAAAGGATTTCAGGCATGTAACAATAACACTAAATGAGTTTCGGTTAAAATAATCCCTTATGGACTAATCAGATTTGTTGAATTCTTTTAATGGTGACACCTGTTCTTCTATATTCAAAGACAGACATTTAGCTAAACAACATTATAAAGAAATTGATAACATTAATTAAAAATTAGAGATCATGGAAACTTTACATTGTAAAGGCATACGACCTCCACGGTTGTGATTGCTTTTGTAAATTTCCCATGACTAATTAAATTAATTTACTTTACTAATTTACTTTTACTTTAATGAGTTTGATAGCTTTTCTATACAACAGATAGATATGTAGCTCCTGATAATCGAATTAAAAACCATGATGATCTCACAGCCGCCTTTTTCAATGGAGATAATGATGATGGTAGTTGTGATGGTAATGGTCATGGCGTGGGCATAATTGCAATGACAATGAAATACACCGATGATGATGATTACAATGATGATGATATTATTCGGGATGATTCTAATGATGACAATGATAGTGATGATGGTAGTTGTGATGGTAATGGCAAGGGCATAATTGAAATACACCGATGATGATGATTACAATGATGATGATATTATTCGGGATGATTCAAATGATGACAATGATAGTGATGATGGTAGTCGTGATGGTAATGGCATGGGCATAATTGAAATACACCGACTGATGATGATTACAATGATGATGATATTATTCGGGATGATTCTAATGATGATGATGATAGTGATGATGATAGTTGTGATGGTAATGGCATGGGCATAATTGAAATACACCGATGATGATGATTACAATGATGATGATATTATTCGGGATGATTCTAATGACAATGATAGTGATGATGATAATGACGATGACAATGATGGGGAGGGGGAGAGGGGTATTTGTGATGATAATGATGGTGATGAAAAATAGTAATGGTGATGGTGTTTGTGATGATGATTCTAATGACAATGATAGTGATGATGATAATGATGGGGAGGGGGAGGGAGAGAGGGGTATTTGTGATGATAATGATGGTGATGAAAAATAGTAATGATGATGGTGTTCGTGATGATGATTCTAATGACAATGATTGTGATAATGACAATGATGGGGGTGATATATTTGTAATGATAATATAATGATAGTGATGATTATAAATGGTGATGATGGTGGTGTTCATGATGATGATGATGACTGATGGGGGTGATATATTTGTAATGATAATATAATGATAGTGATGATTATAAATGGTGATGATGGTGGTGTTCATGATGATGACTGATGGGGGTGATATATTTGTAATGATAATATAATGATAGTGATGATTATAAATGGTGATGATGGTGGTGTTCATGATGATGATGATGACTGATGGGGGTGATATATTTGTAATGATAATATAATGATAGTGATGATTATAAATGGTGATGATGGTGGTGTTCATGATTATAATGATGATGATGACATTGATAGTGATGATTCTGAGGATGATAATGGTAATGATTCTGACAATGATGGTGATGCATGTCAGTATTAATCTTCGAAATAATTTGTTTGTGGTTGTATAGCAAACGTACACTTGAAAACCTTCCATAAGGCGACCAAACCTCCATTAAACGACCGCCAATTTAACGTCAATCACATGCATAGCCAGACATTGACAAGGATCCTTCATAATTATCTCTTTTAAATAAGCCCCTATGAGACCACCAACCCCTATAATATTTCCAAAATAAAGTCGCTCTATTAGGTTTGATAACAACCATAGTTTTAATTAGGATTGTGATTGTTATATCTGTAAATAAACCCCTATTAGACAATCAACCCCTATAACTCGATTACGTTTTCTTTTTCCAAAATAAAGTATCTCTATTAGGTTTGATAACAATCACAGTTTTAATTAGGATTGTGATTGTTATATCTGTAAATAAACCCCTATAACTCGACCAACCCCTATAACTCGGTCATTTTCCGTTGGCAAATAACGCCGCTTTTTTGTGTTTAATAATCAAAAAAACAATCCTGATTAAAATAAGAAATATTTTTATCATTTTAGGTATATATTACGAACAACACCTCAGAGAAGACAAAGAGATCATGGGTGAAACAGACAACGAGCGAGATGAAGAAACTAGCGAGACACAGCACGAAGAACTTTAACTTTAGAACAATATAAATTGCGAAATAAAATATAAGTCCCAAATTTAATATGGTTCAAGCCTAGTTTCCATATAATCGCTCACGATCGCCGGATCGCTGAAAATTATGCCAGCGATCGTCAGCGATTATATGGAAACACTTTTCAGCGATCCGGCGATCGTGAGCGATCACATGGAAACTATAGGCTTTAGGCACTAAACTAGAAATAGATATTAGACTTATGCACCTTAGAGTGAAGTCATTTAACCCGTGAAATAGATATTAGACTAATACACCTTAGCAGTCTTTAATTCCATTGTTTTCTTTTGGCAGAAAAATCTGTGCAGGATTTTTTTTTCGGAGACAAATGTCTGCAGGATTTTTTTTTTCTTGGGTTCAAGCCTTTTTTGGGGGGGTCTGGATTCCCTGCAAGATTTTTTTTCTCACAATATTCCCCTGCAGGATTTTTTTTTCTCACAATATTCCTCTGCAGGATTCCCCCCCCCCCCCCCCCCCCCCCCCCCCCTCCGGTGATCCGCGGTTATATGATGTGTGACATGGGTTCAAATCCCGTTGAAGTCCCGAATTTTTTTCGGGCTTCTATAATTGCAATTGCATAAATTGCTTATTTTTCCGCGACGATCATAATCATACACACAGATTCATAACAACAATACGAGAATACACAATAAAGTTGCATTTACAAGACGGAGAGGAAAGAAATGACAACAAAATGCCATAAATATGGAAGTATAAACATAGACCCATAACACATAAAAACTAGATAATATGAAGCTCAATTTTCAAAGAGAAGGAAGATTTAGTTGAAATTGCCATTGTTTTCGGCGATTCTATCCCCCACTGTAAACACATGTGACGTCATCATGAAATAGGGCAATTAATGACAGCATTCTCACGTTGGTATTAATAGTTGACCTTGTAGATATATGATCTCTATTATTCAATGTTTGTACTGAAAGTGAGAGTGCTTTGATTATTATACAATATCGTCAAACCGCTTACTTCAAAAACTACACGGAAGAATATCCGAAAGTGAATCAACCACAATACTGTTATTTAGGGGTGGACCATTTGATATTTGAGCGGGAAGTTGGAAGATTAGATCCGTGCAAGAAATTTTTTTTAGCCCGTTGACAAGCGCTCGAATTTTTTTTGGTAAAATTACAAAGATTTGAGTGGCGATTTTGGCTTGCACGAAAATTTTGTCGAACCTTAGGGCGGGCCGTGCAGGAATTTTTTTTTCAAAATCTTCCCCCCCCCCCTCAAAAATCAAATGGGTCGCCCCTTAAATTTAATATTTTCATTATTTGCTGATTGTTCGTAAATGCAAGCAGTCATCACTTGTTTCTACGTATCAATAACCTTTGAAAGTGTTTTGTGTGAATGGTCCAATCAAATCGTTTCATAACCACGTGACTTCCAAGAAATGCCTTTTTAACTCGTGGATTGCAAATCAGGGAATTATTCTGAGAAGCTTCCGGTTGTGATCGATCCTGCAGTGATCATTTCTTTTGAGCTGTTCGAGCAAGCTAAGTCAAATAAGTGACAATGGCTCTCGCCACGCGTACTATTGAGTCATATTCCAATTGCTTTGACCAGATAGAGAAAGCATGTCAAGCAATACAGCAAGGAAACGCCACCAAAGCAGCTGATATTCTCTGTTCGGTTCGAGACGACGCCATAATGTTGAACAAACAATCTAAGATATACTACGAAGGTCTTCGACGTCTGGAAGTCCAGCAAAACATCCAACTTGAGATACTAATGAAACAAGTCAATGATTTGTACCAGCAAGAACAGAAGTGTAAACAACAAGAGCGCGAGCTTGATACTAAGAAAAAGGTCTTAGCAAGGAGGAAAGAAAGCGAGGAAGAGTCATATCGAAATGCAGAGAGGAGGTATCGAGAAGCAAGAGACGAAAGAGATAAAGCGCAGGAGAAAGTTGATGATCTTAAGAAGTGGTGGTGGGTGCCTATTTATGGTTTGAGCCTGGCCATCGAAGAGTTACTCCAAAATAATGACCAGAAGGCACGTGATGCAGACCGAGATATGGATTGTCATAGAAACAGATCCCGTGACGCCCAACAAGAGATTGATAGTCTCTCTACTGATATCATCAAGGTAACCACGGAACCCCTCTAAACCGGTCCGAATTCGCTTCTGTTAAACCGGACATACGATTTTGGCCTTATAATAATTTAATACCAAAGTTTCAGAAAATACCTTCAATATAAATCTGAACCCCCGCTACAGCGGACATTTTCTTGGTCCTAGCAGAAAGGAACCTCGAGCTCTGCTCGCATGGTACTGTCCGGTAAAGAGGGGTTTCACTATTTATATTTATTTATTATGAGTGCTCGACTTTGCCTTGGTTAGTATTCCTTGAATATTCACCTCGCCCTTGGCAAGAGTAATAATTTTAATATCTATTTAGTATAAATACTCGACGGTCAGGGGCGGATCCAGAAATTTGACAAGGGGTGAATTTTGATATCCTTTTGTCGGATAACAACAGCAGACAAAAGCGCAAAGATCTTAATTGTGCCGCTTTTCTTTGCTAAAACGGGACTTTACTGCTAAAAAGAGGGTGAAAAGTCACCCAGTTCACCTCTCCCATTCATCCATGTCAAGTTGCCATCATTTTCCAAACTATATAAAGTTATTAACTCGAGCTCTATCATCTGATGAAAAAAAAAAACGGGACGGATCCAGACATTTGTCAGGGGGTTGTCCCAATTGCAAATAAAGGGCTCTTAAGGTGTTAGGGGATGTGAGGTCCCTAAATGTCTTAAATAAAATAGGGATAATTGTGGCGCTAGGGGGGTGTCCGGTTCCTGAAGGGACACTCCCTAGATCCGCCCCTGGACTAGCAGTATCAGGGGAAACGTCGCGTTTTCGTCGATAAATATCAATTTAGCGATGGTATTTTGACCCCCCCCCCCCCCCCAATGCAATGTTGTGTTCCCTGCAATAAGCTGAAGGTGTTCTTATCTCAGGAATATCAACATTAATATTGTTCAGGGGTGGGGGAGGGAGGGGAGAAAATGGTTGTGAAATGGATAGTATGTCATAAAAAATCAAGCATTTACAGAGAGTGTCAACTATGTCCAAGATTGTACGACGTTCGTCAGACAAACACACAACCTTTCATTCTTATTTGCTGCTTCTCTTTTTACAGGTGCATCGTGAAATGAGAGATACATCGAAGAGGAAATCAGAACTCAATCAAAAGAGAGATACAGTTCACGACCAGCTTGGTGCGACCAAGAACACAGCAGTGCTACTTCTAGAGGCTAGCCAATTCTGGGATGATATCTCTTCCCTCAGTGACAGCGCCTCGCTAAAGACAGACCGTGTTGAGAAGATATTAAGCTTTGCAGCTAGCCTGAAGAAAAATCAAGAAAAGATACTAAAAAGCAGAGGTACCAAGACTTTGGTAGGATCGTTCAAAGATTGCTGGGTTGAAATCGAAGACATGATCACAGGAAATAATCTGGTATTTGCCGAAGATTCGTTGGCCGAAGTGGAAGCTTTAATGAGCAATCATCTAATGATTGTAAGAGACGACGATGTGTTCCATTTCGTCGATCAATCACCCGAAAGTATTATTATCACTCATTATGTCATGCTTATGAATGTCTTGCTTTTGTCCTCGTTTTTTATAAATTGGGGGGCGATTTTTGTCTCTATCTTCTTCATGATATACTATATTCTCTCATTTCCTCTCTGGGTGATCGTGAAGATCATAGTAGCAGTCATGTCAGTGTTGTTTTCAATACTGTATTTTTTCATTTCTTTTGTTCTTTCTGCCATAATCGTGGTTTTCATTGTGGCGGCATTTATTTGGCATGTTCTTTGTTGCCTCTTTTTTCTTGTTAACAGGAAGATAAATGATCCACAGAACGAAATTCTAACGTAAATCAATTACGTAAAGCTAACGTAAATCAATCAAACTTAAAGACAATTTACGCCCCGTTTTACCTAGTTGCTAGGCTAGGCGGTGGAATCGAAAAAGTATCCTCGGCTAGAAGGGAACTCCCTTAAAAATGTAAAGTTCACTTTACGATATCTTTACTCAACCGTGATGCGACGTAAGTGGTTCGGTTATTTTACGTTAAGCGTAAATACGTAAACCTAATATTTCCGCTCAGAGAAGCAGTGAAAGGTTAACGTTATACTACGTTCAGTGACCAATTTTGTTATGGATTTGCCAATCAACCATTGTTATTAAAACAAAGAAAATAAAAATATATTGTGGAATGGTTGGCAAATTAGCATCGCAATAACAACACTTGTAGAGTGATTTTCATATGACCGTGAAAGAATTGGCAAACTAAAGCCTGGTTTTTACTAGCGACGCAAGCGCAGAAGCAAGCGCAAGCACAAGAGGCCTTATTTCGTAGTGAAAACCGCCCACGCAAGAGTAGGGTTTTTATGAGAGTTCTGCGCCATTCGCTGAGGTAAGCAGTTTTTTTTATTCCTTAGCTAGGCAATTTTTGATTTCTGTATCGCAAACTCAGCTATTTTTGAGGTGAATTCAGAATTTGTGAATTTAGTTAATCCGGAAATAATCCGATGAAAGCACTTTTCTATAGGGTATTCAAATCCTAGTAGGGTGTTTATTGTCCATGGGATTAGTTAGAAACAAAAGGTATATCTGTTCTATATTTAGTCATTATTAATGGTTCTATATGTGCATTTGAAAATACTTTCCTTACACAAAATTCTAGCATATAGAAATATATCTGCAGAGCTGTTTAGTTTAGTTATTTTGTAATCATGTTCATTTAGTAATATGTAGGTTGGTGTATTATTTGTTAATCCTTTAATCCTTTGTTTGTCTTGAAAACTACAAGATTGTGAATTGTTAATGAGTCCAAAGACTTTGTTTTGGTAAAGTAAAGCAAATTGATTTTTATTATAAAACTCTCAATTACAATCATTGTTATCCGGTCTATTCAATTATAGAGGATGGTAAAAGTCTAATATTTCTGCCACTTTTCTGAAGGCTTCTTGATTACTGCTCTTAATCTATCCGAACGTCGAATAGGTTCTGGGATGCCTTTCTGTTTCATTGAATCGGCATAATTGAGCCATTTTACAGGCTTCTTATATGAAGATGGTGGCGTTAGTAATAGCGTTTGTCGTGATGAACTAACTGCAGGATCAAATAAGGTTGATGGTTTTCTGACTTCATAAGTAGAAGGAGCCTTTAATGGTGTCGACGAAGCTTTCTCTAGCATTTGACTACTCGACGAGTGAGGTAGTAATGATTCGTTGGTTTGAAGTGATGATGCTGCACTTGTTTTAGGCATAGCCGTTAAGCTCTCAAAGCCACTATCGAATACTCTAGTTGATGGAGCATTTTGAGGGGTTGTAGGTTGAGTTTCATCTAGGTTGTCATCATGCGTAGGTAATGCTTCGACCATAGGGATATTAGATGGAAGATGAACTCTTGAAGAATTGTTATTTAGTTGTTTTTCTAGATCTAAATAGCGTTGATACACCTGAGAATATCTTTTCATTTTTATTTCCGATGAAACATTTGGCTCGTTGAGGATATTCTGCATTTGTTTATTCAATCCCTGCAATATGGTTAACTGTGGCGGCTGCATAACACTCTGACGCTCATAATAGTTTACCAAACTTTCTAAGGCCGTGTTTGAGTAAGCTTCAGCTGAGGACTGGGTAGGAGCCCTTTCTTCGGGCAAAACATTAGCCCGCAGTCTACACTCTTCAGCGGTATTGGGTTTGAGATCCACAAAAAGATATCCGTAAGGCCGTTGGACAGCGGCTTCATATTTTTGAATAAACTGCTCTGTTTTTCCGGGGTACATCTGTTTGCCCAAGGTAGTTATTTGGAGTTTATCTCTCGGATTTTTAAACAATACAAGATAGGCTGTATTTAGACTTAAAGTTCGCATTATTTTCCCTTGAAAATAAAGGTTCTGTACCATGAAAATGACGCTAAGATTTCGATGGTGAGATCCTTTGGTAAATAAATTGAGGATGCGTTTATCATTAGAGGTTTCAGACATTTAATCATCAATGACAATCAGGTTATTGAATTTTGCATCAAAAAACCAATCTTCGTCAATATCGTGAGGCACCCCTTTAATAAATTCAATTCCAGGAACTGTTTTCAACATATTATCGTATGCCGGCTGCCACTGTGAGTAGCTCCACACAATTCTTTGTGGCACAGGTGTGATAACTTGAGTTGCATGCTTAAGCAGATTTTGGACCCAAAATGTTTTTCCTGATCCTGTCATACCCGCTACAAGCGCAGTGAATGGGTGCTCTAACTGAAATTTTCCACAATTCTCTATTGATCCATTTCCAAGTTGAAGGGTTGTAGGTTTTTGATGACTATCATCATTAGGTATTTTTCCTTGCTGATACCAGTATGTACGTTCTGGTCCATTTATTTTGTGGACTCGACTCAAATGGGATGATAAATTTTTGACTGACTTCCGACACAATGAACACATCCGAGTCATCGCGAGTCTTTTTAGTTATAAATGAATAGATCATTTTAGCCCTATTTATATACACTTTCTAAACATCAATAGCTTGGCTACCAAGCTGTCAATTTGTAGCTAGAAGGCTATGGGTAGCCTATGTAGCTAGCAGGCTATGGGTAGCCTATGTAGCTAGAAGGCTATGGGTAGCCTATATAGCTAGCTGGCTATGGGTAGCCAAAGCTATCAGGCTATGGGTAGCCTATGTAGCTAAAAGGCTATGGGTAGCCTATGTAGCTAGCAGGCTATGGGTAGCCTATATAGCTAGCTGGCTATGGGTAGCCAAAGCTAGCAGGCTATGGGTAGCCTATGTAGCTAGCAGGCTATGGGTAGCCTATGTAGCTAGAAGGCTATGGGTAGCCTATATAGCTAGCTGGCTATGGGTAGCCAAAGCTAGCAGGCTATGGGTAGCCTATGTAGCTAGAAGGCTATGGGTAGCCTATGTAGCTAGAAGGCTATGGGTAGCCTATATAGCTAGCTGGCTATGGGTAGCCAAAGCTAGCAGGCTATGGGTAGCCTATGTAGCTAGCAGGCTATGGGTAGCCTATATAGCTAGCAGGCTATGGGTAGCCAAAAGCTAGCAGGCTATGGGTAGCCTATGTAGCTAGAAGGCTATGGGTAGCCTATATAGCTAGCTGGCTATGGGTAGCCAAAGCTAGCAGGCTATGGGTAGCCTATGTAGCTAGAAGGCTATGGGTAGCCTATGTAGCTAGAAGGCTATGGTACCCATAGCCTGCTAGCTTTTGGCTACCCATAGCCTGCTAGCTTTTGGCTACCCATAGCCTGCTAGCTATATGGCTACCCATAGCCAGCTAGCTATATAGGCTACCCATAGCCTGCTAGCTACATAGGCTACCCATAGCATGCTAGCTACATAGGCTACCCATAGCCTTCTAGCTACAAATTGACAGCTTGGTAGCCAAGCTATTGATGTTTAGAAAGTGTATATAAATAGGGCTAAAATGATCTATTCATCTATAACTAAAAAGACTCGCGATGACTCGGATGTGTTCATTGTGTCGGAAGTCAGTCAAAAATTTATCATCCCATTTGAGTCGAGTCCACAAAATAAATGGACCAGAACGTACATACTGGTATCAGCAAGGAAAAATACCTAATGATGATAGTCATCAAAAACCTACAACCCTTCAACTTGGAAATGGATCAATAGAGAATTGTGGAAAATTTCAGTTAGAGCACCCATTCACTGCGCTTGTAGCGGGTATGACAGGATCAGGAAAAACATTTTGGGTCCAAAATCTGCTTAAGCATGCAACTCAAGTTATCACACCTATGCCACAAAGAATTGTGTGGAGCTACTCACAGTGGCAGCCGGCATACGATAATATGTTGAAAACAGTTCCTGGAATTGAATTTATTAAAGGGGTGCCTCACGATATTGACGAAGATTGGTTTTTTGATGCAAAATTCAATAACCTAATTGTCATTGATGATCAAATGTCTGAAACCTCTAATGATAAACGCATCCTCAATTTATTTACCAAAGGATCTCACCATCGGAATCTTAGCGTCATTTTCATGGTACAGAACCTTTATTTTCAAGGGAAAATAATGCGAACTTTAAGTCTAAATACAGCCTATCTTGTATTGTTTAAAAATCCGAGAGATAAACTCCAAATAACTACCTTGGGCAAACAGATGTACCCCGGAAAAACAGAGCAGTTTATTCAAAAATATGAAGCCGCTGTCCAACGGCCTTACGGATATCTTTTTGTGGATCTCAAACCCAATACCGCTGAAGAGTGTAGACTGCGGGCTAATGTTTTGCCCGAAGAAAGGGCTCCTACCCAGTCCTCAGCTGAAGCTTACTCAAACACGGCCTTAGAAAGTTTGGTAAACTATTATGAGCGTCAGAGTGTTATGCAGCCGCCACAGTTAACCATATTGCAGGGATTGAATAAACAAATGCAGAATATCCTCAACGAGCCAAATGTTTCATCGGAAATAAAAATGAAAAGATATTCTCAGGTGTATCAACGCTATTTAGATCTAGAAAAACAACTAAATAACAATTCTTCAAGAGTTCATCTTCCATCTAATATCCCTATGGTCGAAGCATTACCTACGCATGATGACAACCTAGATGAAACTCAACCTACAACCCCTCAAAATGCTCCATCAACTAGAGTATTCGATAGTGGCTTTGAGAGCTTAACGGCTATGCCTAAAACAAGTGCAGCATCATCACTTCAAACCAACGAATCATTACTACCTCACTCGTCGAGTAGTCAAATGCTAGAGAAAGCTTCGTCGACACCATTAAAGGCTCCTTCTACTTATGAAGTCAGAAAACCATCAACCTTATTTGATCCTGCAGTTAGTTCATCACGACAAACGCTATTACTAACGCCACCATCTTCATATAAGAAGCCTGTAAAATGGCTCAATTATGCCGATTCAATGAAACAGAAAGGCATCCCAGAACCTATTCGACGTTCGGATAGATTAAGAGCAGTAATCAAGAAGCCTTCAGAAAAGTGGCAGAAATATTAGACTTTTACCATCCTCTATAATTGAATAGACCGGATAACAATGATTGTAATTGAGAGTTTTATAATAAAAATCAATTTGCTTTACTTTACCAAAACAAAGTCTTTGGACTCATTAACAATTCACAATCTTGTAGTTTTCAAGACAAACAAAGGATTAAAGGATTAACAAATAATACACCAACCTACATATTACTAAATGAACATGATTACAAAATAACTAAACTAAACAGCTCTGCAGATATATTTCTATATGCTAGAATTTTGTGTAAGGAAAGTATTTTCAAATGCACATATAGAACCATTAATAATGACTAAATATAGAACAGATATACCATTTGTTTCTAACTAATCCCATGGACAATAAACACCCTACTAGGATTTGAATACCCTATAGAAAAGTGCTTTCATCGGATTATTTCCGGATTAACTAAATTCACAAATTCTGAATTCACCTCAAAAATAGCTGAGTTTGCGATACAGAAATCAAAAATTGCCTAGCTAAGGAATAAAAAAAACTGCTTACCTCAGCGAATGGCGCAGAACTCTCATAAAAACCCTACTCGCAAGCGCATGCACAAGCGCAAGCGCAAGGTATCAAAAATTTTTCTTGCGTTTGCGCTTGTGCTTGCGCGTGGCACTAGTGAATAGTTTGTTTGCGCTTGCGCTTATTCACGTCTCGTTTTCACATGCTTGTGCTTGCGCTTGCGTTTGCGCTTGCGTTGCGTCGCTAGTGAAAACCAGGCTTAAGAGTTGTTACTACACTCTGAATCTATTGTTTTCTTCTGTTCTTTACCAACAAGTACGAACTAAATAGTCGTTTTTCTTTCCCGGTCAAATGAAAATCACTCTATACACTAGTACTACGCTCACCTTTAACTATAATTATAAAATCATTGTAACAGTACCCGCATTGTGATTGGTCGAGAGACGTGTATATTTGAGACTATATAAATAGGGCTGTGAACTTTGTAGCTATCCAGCACGATGACAATAATGATAATAATAGCAATGACTATAACTGTTATTAAAACTGAGTATAACTTGAATCATTTATTTTGCGCAAGATACATGAAATGATCTGATGCGCATAATTATATAATATATTAAAATTTTGATGGTTCTTTTCGTGATATTAGCTGGATCATCGTAAAATAATAGTTAGAATAACTTTATAGGGCATTTTGCTTAGATTAGATCGTTGCTCTTTTGAATGAAAATGACCTTAATTTTCGCTTAATAAATGCCCTAATAAATGCCGCTGCGCTCTGGCTAAAATGAACCTGAGTCGTGCCAAAAACATATTTACGCCCGCGAACCCCAACTCTATTATATTATTATTAGTATTACTAATGTACAATTTGCTTATATAGAGTACAAACACTAAAAGTGTGCAATACCTTGTACTATTTACCACTAAATAGTGTTGATCAAACAATAGAGAACAAAAGAATTTGCATAATTTAGCAGTATTTAGTCATATTTATGTTGCACACTTTTAGTGTTTGTACTCTACATGTATAGCAATAAACAACTGAAATTTAAACCTTTGAAGTGTATTAATGACTACGCAGCCATCGAATACCAACTGGTTCAAACAGCAAAACAACAACTCATTTATTCGTACAATTACAATTACAAATACATGGTAACAATGTAAAGAAAATTACTTGAGAAATTGTACATGTCATCTAAAAATAGCGAAAGCTAATCTAGTTAGATGACATAATTGGAGTTTGCAAAAATATATATGCAATATTTCTGGGTCAATATGTACAATTCTAAAGATATTTACATAAACAAGAAAATTAAGAATTAATATGATTAATACAAAAGGCATAGTTACTACCCTTCCTAGCTCCAGTACGCGCTGCCCATCAATAGTCGTGATTAGCCACCCGTATATAGCCACTAGCGTATGAGTAAACTTGCAAAGTTACACTTGACGGGTTCCCTGTGGGACTATTCTTATTCTACCCAGGATGCAGTGCTGCTACTTTTTGACCGAGGAGAGCTAGGGCAGAGTTCTATTTTCAAAATGGCGGACTCTTGTAGATTGTTCGGCATGTGAAAAATACTTCAATTACAAAATACTTTGTCATTAGATAATTTTCCGATAACATCTATTGTGGCTATAGCATATATTTATAAACTTTGTCATTTCGTGAAAATATGGCTTCAAATACATCGAAATGGTCACAAAAGCGGAGCATTCACGAAATCGAAGGAGACCTGGGAGACGTTCGGGATGCCGACGTTCGCGCTTCGCCTTCTCTTGACTCGAGAAAAGATTGGAAGGTTAAAACACTAGACGAGATACTTGCAGAGAAAGAGAAACGTAGAAAACTCGACCTAGATTCTCCTGACGAAGAAAGTTCTCGTCAAAGTTTGATAAGTTCGACTATATCGAGTCCAGGTCTTTTGATCGATTCGAAAGCATCTTCGAAAAATCAAAGCCCTACTCAAGAGATTATATATCAGCTAAGCCCTGATCATTACAGTCCATGTAAGTTATTATATGTTATTGTGTTTTTATTCGTATTTCCATTGCAGGACCTTGTCATCTGACCTTGTCAAACGGAACGTATACCCAGGGTATCCAATCAACACGTTCTATAATCAATAACAATCGATACCAATCTTAGTAGTCTGTTTTGCAGACTCCATTTTTTTACGCTCAAAATATTCACCAAAAAAAAGAGTCTGCTGAACCAAGCCACTAATCAGTAACTTCCAATATGTGCAAGATATTGTCTGGAATGGCCATTCAGAGCAAACTTTCCATATGAAAGAAAGTAGATTTTAATTGGTTAGTACGGTCACAGCTTTAGATGTTCTTTTTTTTCCGTTCTTTGATCAATGGCACCATTTTGAATTTCATCTGTGACCCTAGCAACCAATTAGGATCTACTTTCCTGCCTGCATATGGAAAGTTTGCTATGATTGCATGGCCATAAGGTCATATAACCAATTTAACTTCCACACAGGGGGTACCCTGTATACTTAACAAAATTGATAAGCAATGAATATCAATCAATAATCTTTGATTTTAATTAGGGTTTTCTGATTTACCGGCACAAAGGCAGATTTGGCACTGATAGTGCCAGATGATAGTACCAGTGTTAATTTGTCATTATTTCTGCAATATTGTTCTTATTTTTTACTCTTACTCAGAAAATGTAATATTTTGAACACATGTAACTCCTAGAAATTCTAATAATGGTAAACATGTATACTATAATTAGTATCTGGTAGTATTAGTACCAAAGTCGCTAAATTGGAAAACCCTATTGTATTTCTTGCTAGTGTCAAGCAGCAGTGACACAAGCAAAAGAAAGTCAAGGCTTTTGCAACAAAAGGGAAGAAGAAAAACTGATGAAGAAGAGGGAGAAATACTCAGCGATATTTCAGATGGTGAACCAAGAAAAAAGAGTCGATCAAGTAGTCGTCATGTCAGTATTGATGTTGAAATGGAGGACGAGCCTACCGAAGATGGTAATTTTGCATTTATTTTAATAGTTTTAACTCAAAGCATTGGGTCCCTGAAGTGGAGCCTTACTCTCTGGATATACACCTATTTCAAAAATCGTTGTCGCAGCCAAAGCTACAGTCCACACTCTGAAGCCTGCAAAGGATGTTGGTACGTAATATGAACTGAATGGTGATTTATTACGTGCTTTTGAAATCATCTTCCCCTGCAAAACTAATTGTTATGTTCATATAACACAAACACGTACAACCAAAATATGCTATGCATAAATCGATAACAAGAGTAGAAATACCAACATCCTTTGCAGGCTTCAGAGTGTGGACTGTAGCTTTGATTGCGACTACAAATTTTGAAATAGGTGTAGATTATATTAAACACCCATGGTTACTTACCAGCATATGCTTTGCATTATTTATTATGATTTGAGTGTTTTATGATTTGACTGACATTTGCTGTCAGTTGTATTTATTTACAAGAAAACATATAAAACAAATACTAATAGATTTAGTAAGATAAATAACCACCCACACCGTAAAAGTTATCAAAATGTCTGAATTTGCGATTTTCATGGTCGACATAATTCAGTCTTTCACGCAGGATATGCTGGTAAGTGTCCACAGGTCTTTAACTGACAGTCTCAAGATTTTTAACATTTCTACCAGTCTTCCAGGCCATCTTGAAATCTGCCTAAATAATTACTTTCCCTCTAACATTCCACAACTTTAGATAATTAAGCCATTAATAAAATAATAGACTAGCCGTTTCTATCAAAAGTGAAATGCTGCGAGCTGTTTACATAACATTCCACAGGCAGAAAAATCCTGGCTATTAAGTGAATATGTAAGCATTATGTTCAATAACTTTTCGAAAAGCTGACTTTTTATTCTCCTATTTTCAAGAATGTACGAAATTGTATGTTTTTAGTTTATTACATGTGCTCGTGGATCTCGAATGCGATCGGATATGTTTATGTAATCAGTTTAGAATCACACTGATAACTGGTCATATTAAACTCACTCGAGAAGCCAACTTATATCTTCCTATATTCAAGAATGTACAAAATTTTATGTTTTTAGTAATATAATAACTTACATGTGATTAGGTCAATTAGCGCTCGTAGATTTAATAGTGTGAACGAATCTCGAAAGCGATCGAATATGTTAAGGTAATCAGTTTGAAATCACAGCGTTGCTGTGTGTGACTGGCCATAACTCGTTTGAGAAGTCGACTTATTTTCTTCTTCGGCTTAGGAATTTCCCACAGAATAGTCTCTGGTAACTAGTACATAAATTAGGTACTTTAATGGCGAGAGTTGCTGACCTAAAATATTACATGTTCGGAAATCATCGCCAGCCCGCCAGCCCGCCAGCCCGCCAGCCCGCCAGCCCGCCAGCCCGCCAGCCCGCCAGCCCCCAAAAAGGAGATGTTTCTCTCTATATATAGCCCATGAACGCTCATCCACAAGTACAAAGGGATACTGTCGAAATTAGTGTCGCTACTCGATTCGCTCGCAGCAATTAGTTTTATGCTGTTTTTGGCTTTCTGTGAACTCAGATTTCAAAAGCTAGTAAACAGGTTCCAATTTAAATCTGTACTTTCCCATTTAAATCTGTACTTATGCAAATTTTGTTGATGTGTGCTAAACACACAGATCAACCAATCAGAGAAGTTCATTTCAGAAATAATATACTCCGATTGGTTGATCTGTGTGTTTAGCACACATCAACACAATTTGCATAAGTACAGATTTAAATGGGAAAGTACAGATTTAAATGGGAACCTGTTAGCAGTGAAATATGTTTTGTTGGGGTTGTCAATTAATTGTAAAAGGTGCAGAGTAACTAGCAGCAGTAAAAAACTATTTCTGAAAGTAAATGTTTTTCAATCAATTGTTTTAACTTTTGAACACATTTATTTGCAGTTGAACCAGCAACAAAAGAGGCTGAAGAAAGTAAAGAGGAAAGCTCAGAAGAGAGTGAAAGCAGCAGTGAAGAAGAACCTAATAAGCAAACAGAAATTACAGAAGAACAAGAAAGCAGTGAAGAAGAAAGTAGTGAAGCAAGTGAGGAGAGTGATGACAGCTCTGATGTGGAGGAAGTAGAAAAAGAAGAAAAAAGCAAAACGGAAGAAAAAGGAAAAATGGAAGAAAAAAGCAAAATGGAAGAAAAAGTGAAAGAGACAGAAGAAAGCAGTGAGGATGAAAGCGAAGATGATAGTGATAGTGAAGATTCTGAAGACAGTGACTCCAGTGAAGAAGAAGAAGAAGAAGAAGAAGAGACAGAAGACAATTCAGCAACCATTGCTCAATCCAAAACAACAAGTAAAGTTGATGAGGTAGATTCAAGTCCTAAAAAGTTAGAAAATATTTCCAGTGCTAACCCTTCAGATATTGCTGAGAGGCAGAAGGAGAGAGATCGTCACTCCAAGGAAGTTTCAAGTAGGCATCGAAGAACAGAACGACCACGAGAAGAGGACAGACCGTCACACCGTGAACGAGAGGATAAAAATGCAAATTCAAGAGAGAAACAAGACAGAAAGACATTAAAAGAAAACACAGAGAGAACAAGCAGGAAACATAAATCAACTAGTGAAAGCAGTGACCACAAGAAATCAAGAGAGATAAAGCGACAAGAGAAAGACAGAGTTGAAAGAAGCAGGGAGCGATCTGACAGGCCAGATAAGGATGACTTTAAAAGAAAAACAAAAGACTCCAAGTCATCAAGCTCAAAAGAGCAAACCAAATCTAGCAGCAAAGATAAAGACTCTAGAAGTACTCCTAAAATAGATGAAAAATCTAATGAAACAAGGAGTAAAGATAGCTTGAGTTCAAAACTGTTGACTGATGAAGAGAGACTTCAGTTTTCAACAGTAGTTGTTGATTATGATAGTGATGATCAATTGAGTGATGATCATGATACTGATGGTGATGACTTGGATGTTAGTGAATCTATAGAAAAAGAAGAAGAAGAGATATCAAAGCCTGAATTGCCAAACTATCTTCCCGCTATTCAAGGCTGCCGTAATGTGTCTGAAGAGTTTGTCTGGCTGAATAGGATAGAAGAAGGGACGTATGGGGTGGTGTATCGCGCTAGAGATAAAAGAACAAGTAAGTCTTATGGAAACTGTATTAAAAAAACAAATACCTAGCTGTTTAACAGTTTAAATATATAACCAAACTTACATATCTTGATGTGCTCTAGCTATTTAATAACTAGAGTACAAACATTATACCCGTGAAACAAGTAGTACTAATTAGTACTTAATGGTGCTAATTAAACAATAGAATTACAATAAAATTTCACTATTTAGTACTGTTTATGTTTCACGCTTTTAATGTTTGTACTCTATGAGGTTCATTTCTTAATTACATTAATTAAGGAAACTAGTACCCAGTCCTTTACTCGTTTTGGAAAAAGTCAAATTATTTAGGTGTCTGTCCTGTGCACATGTACATTGAGAAGTTGATTAAAATTTAAAAGTTATTGCTGTACTTTAGATGAAATTGTTGCACTAAAGAGATTAAAAATGGAGAAGGAAAAGGAAGGATTCCCCATCACATCGCTACGTGAGATTAACACATTACTGAAAGGACAGCACCCAAATATAGTCACTGTCAGGGTAAGGACTGATGTGGTTGATGATAAGGATTATGATAATGATTATGATTATTATGATGGTGATAAGGATGATGATAACGATTATGATAATGATTATGATAATCAAAATGATTATGCAGATGCAGTTGCTGATGTTGATGTTGATGTTGAGGATAACCCAGGTTAAACATCTTACCATGCAAGAACCATGTAAAATCCAGGCATGATCTTACAAGATCTTAGCAAAAAACCCACAATCTGCACAAACTTGCATCAACTTTCAAGTTTCTGCCAAGATTTTATTAAGATCTAAGACAAGATCCTTCCAAGAAATTTACTTGCCAAGGGTTTAGTAAGATCTTCAAGATCTTAACAAGATACTCAACCTGGGAACAATAATGATGATAATAATTATCATGATCAATGGTGAAGAAGATGATGATGATGATGAGATTGTGATGATTGATATATTGATAATTTATAATGATTGTGATGTTGGAGATGGTGATAATGACAATAATGATCATGATTATAATTATAATGATCATGATGATAGTGATGGTGATAATGATTATAATGATGGTGATAATGATTGTGATGATAATAATAACGATCACATGTGATGATGTTGTAATGATGCAAATGTGCCTATTGCCAATTATTGCACAGTGCTCGGTAATATGAAACTAGAGTATTCATATAATACTAGTCTGGGTACCCGTGAAAAATTCACTACTTTTCCTAACCTTGGGCTGGTCTTTGTAATGATTGGGCTCCCTGTATCAATGATAATAGGTTGAGGTGAGATTGTTGCGAGACGACTTTGATTTCTAGTTTTGCAAGTACATGTATTTAATTTCTCGTTCCAATTTACCCCCTATTGCACCTACAATTACCTGTTCTTAGCATTTATGGAATTCGTTTGGTGGCACAGTGGGCGGGTTTATTGGAATAAGATGCTGACATTTTTCGCTTAGCATATTAATATTATGATATTTTTTAATCGTGTGTGTGTTTGTTTTTAGGAAGTGGTTGTAGGTGGTAATATGGATAAGATATTTATAGTGATGGATTATGTTGAACATGACTTGAAGACTCTAATGGAACACATGAGCAGTAAATTTGCTATTGGTGAGTGACTGAGATTTTATTTATAAGCATTTCTCGGAAGCTACAAAATGTACCTCGCCCTTTGCTCCTCGAGGGGCTACAGTGCAGCTACGAAAACCGGAGCCATCTAAACATAATTCTCCAATAACAATCGAGAATATGAACAATAGAATCTCTACAAATGTTTGACTTTTTTTGCTTAAAATGCTAATTAATACAGTCATGTAATTTTCATTATTTGTGAAAGGAATAGATCTAGATTGAATAAGAAACATCTTAGCCTGTGAGAACCCTCTACAATATTTTTGTTTGATTTCAAAAAATATCTATTTTGAAATTTGTTTGGGTGACCCCAGCTTCAGTAGTCACACTGTAAGAGGATATATGATATGATCCAAATGTGCTGAACTATGATTATTATTATCTGCTAACTGGCCAGTTTAATATGTCAATCATTATTTTAGTTGGCCTGTACCCAATAATGTTTTTAATGTAAATAAGTTTGTTAACTTTTTGTTTGTTCTTGTAAATATGATTATAATATATCTAGATTCATTTACTCATTGCTGGCTCTGTGTGTGTGGTATTATCTATTATTTCTTCATTCATTATTCTGTGTGTAAATATTGTAGGAGAGGTGAAGACACTTCTTGTTCAGCTTCTACGAGCTGTTGCTCATCTCCATGACAACTGGATATTGCACCGTGATCTCAAGACATCCAATCTTCTTTTAAGTAACAAAGGCATCTTGAAGGTCAGTTCTCACTGTTTTCATTCTCTTATATTGAGTTAAACATTAATAAGAAAGACAAACACAAAAAAGTTATGATGTTTCAACATCGTCCAATTATGTCATTATCAAGTGAGTTTTAATAGAGCGGTTTTCGTATGACTGTGAAAAAGTCACGGCACGGATACGGCAGAAAATTCGAACGTTTATATAGAAACTACGGCAGTGACGCAGTGACGGCACTGCACATCCGTTTCACAGTCATATGAAAACCGCTCTAGCACAGTGCAGTAATGTATAGTTCCAAGACTCGGACAAACATTGTGTTCAGTTTTTCTGTGTTGAGCAATATATGAACCAATCCTATCATTTCCTGCTGAAATTAGAATAACAACGTGATTAAACAAAGATTTGCTTCGATCGGCATTGAAAATAGTCTGCTGAAAGTTAAATAAAAGTTTGTTTGTCCGAGTTAGGCCTTTGTCTCCATTTTTGTGAAGTCATTCATGCGCGTGCTGCGCTATTGTGAATATATTAGTAAATAAACAAGTGTAATTATGCAAGTAGGAGTGTATTGAGTTTGTTGCACAAAATACTCCAGTTTCATGCTATTATATCACTGCTGTACTATTTGCAAAGTCTAAGCCTTGATTTGTTGTCAAAATATTCTCAAGTCGCAAGTTAATCACACAAAAAAGTTTATTGCTTAACAATAGAAAACACAATTTATTGATTTTAGCTGAATAAATGCTCCTTTTGTCAAATAGTACAGCAGCACTAAGATAACATTAAACTGGAGTATTCAACAGATGTTTTAAAGAATGCTAAACTTGCATATTTGTGTATTAATTAATGTACAACTAGACGCTCTATGAGCGCTCACATCGAGCTCAGTACCATCCGCTATTGCCAACTTTCATATTGTGTAGCTGGGAATGGCATGTTCAAAATAGCTATACAACTCCAATGTTGTCAGCTAGAAACGGTGCCTTATTCAAATTGTATTTAGCAGGACCTCTCTGAAAAACACCTCGGTGATGAGAGCCTCCTGCTTAAACATTGTTATAAATAAATAAATAAGTATTAGTTTTGATAAAAACAATTAAAGATACGTAATTATTTGATAGTTACTGTTTTCCACGATTGCCGTGTAGGAAATTGATGTTTTCTATTTACTAATGAACAATTTTTGTGGTTACCCTATCTTTACAAAAATTTGACATGACGTGACAAATTTACCAAGCTAGCACAATCGGTTAACGCGCGCGATAAACTGCTACACTGTACGTAAGGGTTGAGAGTTCGAATCCAGCTGACATCAGTATTTTTTTTTCTTTTTCTTTTCTTTTTTCTTTTTGTTGTTGTTTTGTTTGCTTTGATAGTTTTCGATACTAATTTATTGGTTTCCGAGAGAACATTTTTTTTAAAAAAAACCGTGTCTACCATCAGACCATAATATTACCGGGAATCGAAAAATATCCGCATCTTTTTCCAATCAACCCGCCCACCGTGCCACCAATCGAATTCCACAAAGGCTAAGAACAGGTAATTGTGGGTGCACTAGGGGGTAATGTTTAACGAGACATTAAAAATGCTTGCGAAACTAGCTAGAAATCAAAGTCGTCTCGCAGCGATCTCGCCCCGGCCGTCATCTTGGATCTACCCATTACACAACCAAATATTGATAACACATGAGCTCCTTGAGCTCCTTTAATTAGTGTTGGCCTACCACGAATGGTGTATGCATTTGTATGTATCATCAGCTTATTAGCCTTCTCCATTTAGCCTTCTTGAACCTTTAATATTACTTTGTCTGAACGACGAAGTCGTAAGATTCACGTATTATGGTAGTTCAAATCGTGATCGTCGATGTGCGAGGATAAGCGCTACATGAGCATTACAATAGATGTCAAAAATAAACGCTATGAATGGATGCAGATTGACGTTCGGCGCTATGATTGGGTGCAGATTGACATTGACGATTGACGGTAGTACTTCCGGGGTTGACCGGAAGTCATTTTGGCGACCAAGAGAACACTGTGCATTTTAAGACATCGAGCTTTTCGCTCGATGTAATAATTGAAATGAGGCTATCCCTGTGCAAATGCTCCTTTTGTCAAATAGTACAGCAGTACTAGATAACATGAAAACGGTATATTGCACTATTAATTCTAGTATTACTAATGTATTAGGGATCTACTGTTTGCTATCTACTGTCTTTGTATCAATGCAAAAACATCATATTAAATTAGTTTTGTTAAATAGGTTGCTGACTTTGGTCTTGCAAGGGAGTATGGGTCACCTTTAAAGCCATATACTCCCATTGTGGTCACCCTGTGGTATAGAGCACCAGAACTCTTACTTGGCATTAAGGTACAGTCTTTGACTTCTCTCAGTTTATCCCTCGCCGTTCAAACTTTCCACCATTTATTCTTTTCTTCATAAGTGCTTATGTTTTTATAAGCTTTTCTGTTTATGATTATTTCTCCTTTTTAAATCACACCTTCCAATCTTGTTTACTTTATCTTTCCTACTTAACTACGCTGACTTTTCTACCACCCCCCCCCCCCCCCCCTTTTTGTGTTTGGTTTTTTTGTCTCAAATCACGTCCTTCTTTAAATCAGTTGTTACTGTCGTCCACACTAATTCAATCAAGAATGGAAAAGTGTTTGTCTACCAAAACAGAGATTTTTGAAAATGCTCTCTAGAGGGAGACCAAGCTACAGTACAATGTACATTTAAGTATTATGTCAGACTCTATTATCGATAATCATGTACTATATGCTGTCTTATGATATACCGGTACTAAAAAATTACTCGATTCTGATTGGACGAGAGGAGTACTGTCTAAGTTTGGATATTCAGTAATACAGCACCAGTCGAAAGCTGCGTTTTCGTTACTATTTTGTTAGGTTTCGGGCAATTGTTTGAAAAGACTATTGTTTTTTAAACCAATCCTAAACAAAGTTTCGATTTGGTGCTGACTGTCACTCAATATTACTTGATATTCTATTAGGTTTATAACACTCTAATTCACTTTGTTATGCAGGAGTATGCCTGCCCTATAGACATGTGGTCTGTTGGCTGTATCTTTGCTGAACTACTCACAATGAAACCACTATTTCCTGGTAAATCAGAGATTGACCAGATCAATAAGATATTTAAGGTGAATATAGTGAATATCCTTTGAATTGATTCTTTAATCACTACATCTAATACAGTGGTACCTTTATTAAGCGGTCACCCATTAACAGTCACCCTCTATTAGGCGGCCACAATAAAAAGTCCCAAATCTATTCCTATACTTATTGTATACCTCTATTCAGCGGCCAACCTCTATTAAGCTGCCACTTTTGAAAGTCCCAAGGGTGACCTCTTAATAGAGGGACCACTGTAATCTTTTTAATATCCTTTTTTCACTCACTTCATATATCACTTATTTTAATAAATCCCAGCAATCAAGAACCCAATGTTAATTATTGACTGTTAATGAGTAGGATCTAGGTACACCCAGCGATAAGATATGGACAGGTCCGCCATCTTACTCTGAACTTCCTCATGTTAAAAAGGTACATTGATAGAAGAATCCAAACATTGTTTGTTTGTTTGTCTGTGGTTGTGTCTTTTTGTATGTTTAAATTGTTTGTTTGTCTGTAGGTTTGCCTGTTTGTTTGTTTGTTTGTTTGTCTGTTTGTTTGTTGCTTTTTTCTTATAAAACCCTTATCTTTTCAGATGAATTTCACAGAATACCCATACAACCAGCTAAGAAACAAATTTGGAACTTACTTGACAGACAAAGGTTTTGATCTTCTAAACAAGTAAGGAGAAAAAAGTTTTCTTTTCAAAATGTTAGTTTCCCATACTTCTCTTCTTCCATCCATTCTTTTTTCCATGTGTCCCTCTTCCTTCCTTCATTCCTCTCTCCCTCCCTATGTTTCCACTCCCTTCCCTTCCCATCCACTCCTATTTCTTCTTTGCCCCTCTGTCCCTTTCTCTCTTTTGTTATTTCTCCTTATCCTGTATCTGTTATTGGTTGACAACACTGTTTAACATAACAAATGATTATTTATGTAGATTTTTGACCTATGATCCTAAAAGAAGAATAACAGCAGAAGAAGCATTAAAACATGATTACTTTAATGTAAGTATTCTCAAACAGACAAAGATTTGGCATGTTATTTTTGTATGTGAAATATTACGCCAGTGTATCCATCTAGTCAGATGTTTCTATTTCATACAAAGAGAGTCTCATGGTGATTTCTGGCAAGAAAATGAGATTGCCGATCTTTGCTGCATCATTGGATAAGGATGTTAAAATGGAGGTCACGTCTCTCCAAAACTACACTAATCTGTACCGGGGGGACATAAAAGAACCAACAAACCCTGGCCATGACCAACCTCCGTGACTTGCTCATGCTAGTACAAATAGTCCGCACAAATGAACATTCATTTGCCACTATATAAGACCCACATTACATTACATTACATTACATTACATTACATTACATTACATTACATTACATTACATTACATTACATTACATTACATTACATTACATTACATTACATTACATTACATTACATTACATTACATTACATTACATTACATTACATTACATTACATTACATTACATTACATTACATTACATTACATTACATTACATTATGTCTTCAGTTACAGTATATTCAAAGTATAATACTATTTTTCCAGGAATCTCCTTACCCTGTGAAACCTGACATGTTCCCAACATGGCCAGCCAAGAGTGAAATGATGAAAAGACCAAAAAAGAGAGACTACGAACACAGCCCTAAACCCCCTGAAGGAGGAGAAATGTTCTCAAAACTTGTATGTATATGACACAGATGACTTTGATGATGGTGATGATGTTAATCATTATGATGATTGTTATAACAATGATGATGATGATAACAATGATGTTGATGATTATAGTGATGATGTTGATGATTATGATGATTGTTATAAAGATGATTATGATGATAACAATGATATTGATGAATATAGTGGTGATGTTGATGATGATGGCTTTAAAGATGATTATGATGATCACAATGATGTTGATCGTGATGGTGATGATGATCAATGTTGATGGTTATAAAGATGATGATGATTATGATGATAACAATTATATGATTATAATTAGTGTTTCAAAATAAATTCATCTAGTCTCTTACCTAGTCTCTTTCAATTCATCTGTGGTCCACTTCTCTCTGTAGTGGAATGGTAGAGGAATGGAACGACTATCAACGGCTGCAGGAAAGACTTCCTCTAACCTTGATAATTATATTTTTATTTTATAGAAAGAAGGTGGTGACAGTAGCGGTGGTGGTAGTGGTTCTGGTGCAGGATTCCACATGTTGTCCTCCAAGAAAGGATCTGCTGCAGTTGCTGGATTTAGCTTGAAATTTTAATCTATTACAGTGCACCAAATCAAAATATGGCAACAACTTTGAATGACTATTGTTCTTGACTGGCTAACTTTGCTATACCCTGGGTACCAGAGGTTATTTTCTCTTTGCTTTAGCATATGTAAATCTGACATTTTGTGAAGCAACGAGAATCAAACCTCTGGCCAAATGAGCTTAGAACCTCACTACTATCTTGATTTGATTAACACTCAATTATAGCTATATATATTTAAGACCTAATCTTGTCAAGTTGTCAAATTACGTCCAATCAAAGCTTTTCAAAGATTTAAAACAATCAAAAGGCCAGGGTCAAATATTTACCTTCTGCTCTTGATTAGCTCTGCAAATTCAAAACACTAGGCTTGTTTGGCCAGAGGGTTCTCTTGCAGTGAACGAACACAGACATACAAATGATGAATACAAATACTAGATCAAGAAATCCTCTGGTTTCAAGGGTAGCCTTAACTTACATACATGTGAAAACTCTATTGTGTTTCATTGTGAGCATAAGGCTAGAAAGTGAAACGTGATTGGAGGTTGCCATATTTCAATTTGGTCTATTTTCAGTGAGGATACTCAAACCATGAACACTTGACTTTTTCATGTTATTATTTTCTAAACTTTCTACTGCTTCTAAACCTCTAAAAATGAAGCAGTGAGGTCCAATACACTACCGGTAAGTGTTCATAATAAATCTTATTGCTTATCTGTTAACTGGATGTGGGTTAAAAAAAAGTAATAAATAACTCAAAGTGTTCACGGTTCGAGTTTCCTCACTGTAACAATTATTTGCCTCAGAGGAGGTGAATATCAAGCAATAATAGCCAAGACAAAGATAAGGTTATTAAGATACTGGTATCCACCGAGCCTGAGGAGAATAATTAAAGTTTTAGTATAGATACGCAGGTGTTTATCGGACCAAATAATGTGTCCATGACAACCTAGGTATTTATACCAATTCCTGTTATGCCAGGGGTGGATCAAGGGGGTGTCACTTCAAGCACCGGACACCCCCCTAGTACCACAATTACCCCTCTTCTATATAAGACATTTATTGACCAGACACCCCCTAACACCTTAAGAGCCCTGCATTTGCAATTAGGACACCCTTATGACAAATTGCTGGATCTTCCCCTGTATACTACCAAATTCACCAAACTGTTCAGAGCCTTAAAATAATGTTTGCCTTGTCTTTGTTATTCAAATGACTTGTTCAGATGACCAAAATGATCATGTGATATGTAAGGTTGTTTAGTTGTTTTAAAACACTGAATGCCTATTGGCTTATGCTGAACAGCGCTACATGTCACATGATCATTTCGTTCCCGGTCAAGTCACGTAAGTTCCTATACAAAAAACGAGTCTCTCGTTATTTTAAGACTGAATCAGTGAATTTGGTATTAATTAGCCTGGAAAACAGGAGTTCTTTTGGGATGATTTTGGGGTTCCTGTGTTGTATTCTTTAGTCTAGGCCCCATGTTTCTCGCGGGTATCAAGACAACACAGGAACCCCAAAAATCCAAAAAAACCCAAACAGAATGCCAGTTTTGCAGGCTAGGTTATAATAATGTATGATACAGCTCTTGTAAATATCTGGCATGTTTGACTCAAAGAGTAGAATAGACTTCTTTTAAATTGTCCATTTCAGAACACGTGACAATTCCATTTATGATGAACGTGTCATTACATTTTTTAAAAGTGAAAGACTTCAAAAGGTTGCATCATATATGGTCTGTAAATGGCAAACAAACAAGGAATTATGTAAAAAGGTCTGTTTATATATCCATTTTTCAATAAACAATCTAATATAGTAGCTGTACAATGTTTTGTTTAAGTAAATAACAGAGACCTCGACTATTAAGCTAAATTTAGCTGTAGAAAAAAAGTTATTTCCTTGCGAAACATTTTCATTTTCGTAGTACACGCCCCCTACCCCTCCCCCCTACGTCACAACAACTCCGTGCCATTTGGCACGGTTTTTATTCAATCACGTGATAAAACTACTTATCGGCAGCCAATGAGAAGGCTTCTTGACGTTAAAAGCCGCAATCGTCCTTGCTCATCAGGCGTCCGTTTGGTGCAGAGGTCTTGCTTGGAAGGTGAGAGGTTTTTGCAAAATATTGCTCCGTTTACTTCATGAATCTCAGCCATTCTTCTCCTTTGCAATTTTTAGACTCCATTTAACATCTCTGTGTCTGATTTTTGTAGGTCAAACGTCACTTTCGTGTTCAAAATATCATTCAAAATGGTGGTCACATTTGGCATTAATGGGTAAGCGACACATGTGTCTTGGTTTTGTACTTTTTGAACTTTCTTTACAATTTAAAACACCTGAAAAGGGTTTGTATTCTTGAATTGAGTGTTTTTGAATTGTTTCTGTTTGTAGATTTGGACGTATTGGTCGGCTTGTGTGCCGTGCCAGCTTGGAAAGAAGCGAGGTTCAGATAGTGGCCGTAAACGATCCCTTCCTGGATGCAGACTACATGGTAAAATTTGTACAATATTTAGCCTGATTATTGACTTATTATCTAAACTTCAACATTACTTTCCTTGCCCTTAAATGTAAGGCTTTTATTAGGTTTTTTTGAGGGAGTTTCTTGTGCAAATACGCCAAAATCTAGGAGGTCAAATCTGAACGTGAAAGATTTTGTGAAGTGTGTCAGCTGATGCAAAAGCCCAATTTTGACAGCAAAAATGCAAATTCAAACACTATCTCATAGCTTTCTAGCCTATTAAATTGAAATATTTTAACCATATTTCCGCCTACTGATAAGCCACATGTACTCGTTTGTTTTTATTCTAAATCAAGTTTTATCTTGACGATTAATTCTGAATTTTTAACATATTTCAGTTTTCAAATGATCAATATTCTTCTCTCAAATTTTGATTCTAAAAATACAACATAATAGTCTTATACATAGGAATTTCTTATTATATTGTTATTACTCCAATAAAGCATGTTTAGAGTAATCATTTTTGGCTTGTTAAAATTTCCATCTTGCCACGTATAATAGATGTACACAATGAATTCATCCACGTAAGTTGGTTGGAATCTCCAATATGAAAGTCATATCTTCAAATATAATATTTAATATATAAATTGTATAATTTGGTTTTAAGTTTTCATTTTAAACTGCATTTATTTAGTATAAATTTTTAAGGAAACACTATTTTTACTTTGAAATGTTTTCATTCCTTTCTTCGCCAGAATATAACATCCTATTTTGAACTTAGTGTAGATTATTTTTTGGCTCCTTTAATAAAGGTCAATACACTCAAGGCCTATTGAAAATAGTATATGTCTTCATTGTAAAGCATCAAACCTTTATATTTTGCTCAAATTATAAATTATTATTATTATTAAGGCCCAGGCAAACTGTTTCAACATTTGCTTCAACATTGTTGAAACGTATTGAATTGATGTTGAAAGAGTTTAAAAGCATTTAAACATTGCGATTCAACAACATCGAATGGATGTTGAAGCAAATGTTGAAACTGTTTGCCTGGGCCTTTAGGCTCCTGTGAAGTCACTTCAACTTGTTAATTGAGTCATTCATGATATTTTTTTCTATATTCAGGCATACCTGTTCAAGCATGACTCCACCCACGGTCGTTTCAAAGGGGATGTCAAGGTTGTTGATGGCAATCTTGTTGTCAACGGCAAGACTATTGCTGTTTATGCCTGTAAAGACCCTGCCGCCATCCCCTGGGGAAAACATGGTGCTGACTATGTTGTTGAGTCAACCGGTGTCTTTACCACTGTGGAGAAGGCAGGACTACATCTCAAGGGGGGAGCTAAAAAGGTCATTATCTCAGCCCCCTCTGCCGATGCCCCTATGTTTGTGATGGGAGTTAACGAGAACAAGTATGAAAAGTCAATGGATGTTGTCAGGTATTTAAAATTCTATAATAATTATTGAAGGTTTCCTATTATAATAAAGAAATATTAATGATTTCACTATAGACCCTTTTAATAAGTCCCGAAGTGTTGTGTTTTCCGCACTTGACGTCAAATTTATTCTTTTGAAATTTGCACAATTTGAAAGGAATTGAAAAGAATAAATTTGATGTCAAGTGCGGAAAACACAACACTTTGGGACTTATTAAAAGGGTCTATAAGCTTTTGCAATGTCCAAAGGCCCTGAGTCTTTACAGGGAGACAGTATGGTCAAGCTAGTTGTCAGCACTTTGTTCTAGCAATCTGGTGGTGCTGGGTTTGAGTCTTGCTCTGATTCAGATTAGTTCAAATTCAGTTTCTCAACCATGCTTGTAAATAGCCAACTGGTTTGTCTACTTGTCAGTTGGGATTTTATCTTAGGGTCATTTTGTAAACTACTGGGTAACAAGTAATAGTATATCTATGGTTATTCGATGTCATGTAGAACCTGTAAATAGCCAACTGTATTGTCTCCTTACCAGTTGGGATTCTTATCTTAGGGCCATTATGAAAACTACCGGGTAACCAGTATTAGTATAAACCTACTAGTGGTCTATCACGCATCCTGCATTCTGATTGGCTACTCTACTAATGGTCTATTTAGTGATAGACCACTAGTAGCGAAAAGGGCCGGTTTTGTACACTTTGAAAACGTTTCTTGTTTCTTCTATTTCTTGTAATAGCTTAGTACTAAATGTAATGCTTTTCCTTAAATCGTAAATTGCAAATACGAGCAAGAAAATGACAAAAAAGCACATAATTTTGATGTTTTGTGAATGCAATGAATTTTGACTTGAAGAGCGCGCGCTACTGACGCCATCACACGATTCTTCAGTTTGATTGAGAAAGCCAGATTAAAAAAACTTTTCTTGGACTTTTCTTTATTCCTCCGTTGTTCAAATATGTATAGTAGTTTTAGCAGTAAAAATATGCTATTTTCAGCTGTTAAAACAAAAGTCTTGAGGAAGAAAATGACTAAAACTGTGGAGAATTTCGATGTGTTTTGAATACATTTTCACTTGCCGTCACGCGTCATTGAGCGCGCGCTCGGTATTTTCACTTTCGATTATCTGTCATTTTTTCAAAATAAAACGATTGAAATGTTATTTTTCTTTCAAAATATGGCAAAGTTTGACCTACTAGTTGGTTTATACTAAAACAATTAGACCTCTCGCCCTCATGGTCCACGAGTCAATAGCTCACTTGGCCTCGAAGACTCGACCTCGTGGGCTATTGACTCGTAGACCATTCGGGCTGCGGGTCTAATTGTTAAATAGTATATCTATGGTTATTCGATATCATTTAGAACCTGTAAATAGCCAACTAGTTTGTCTCCTTGTTGGGATTCTTACCTTAGGGCCATTATGAAAACTACCGGGTAACCAGTAATAATATATCTATGGTTATTCACAAAGTTGAGAAGGACGAATATTCATTAGCATATTTCAACTCTTATTTGGTTGTATGCCGTTAACTTGTCTTGTACATATACTTTTCAAGAAATGGTAATGAACATCTGTCCTTCAGAACAATGTGAACGATCACTGTATCTACACTCCTGAAATAAAGATTTACAGCGACAATCATTGCATTGGAACTATTACATTGCAAATTTGATTATGAATTTGGGTTTTTCCGACGTGTCAATCAAGTTGGAGACAGAGCTTACATCAAATTCACCTATGACTTTACAAGTTTATGTACAAGCTCCGCCTCCAATCTGATTGACAGATCTGAAAAACCTGAAATTCTCAATTTGCTAGTCCCAATTAATTCAATGATTATCGCTGTAATTTTTATTATTAATTGTTCTTAAGGCCCGAGCAAACGCACGCAACATTGTTGGCCAACATTGTTGCGATACGGTTTGTTGAACATAAGAACAAAAGAAATGTTAGATGAGTTTCATCAAACATCATCCAACAGGGTGTTTAATGTTGGTTTTATGTTGGTCTAGTTGCTCCAACAATGTTGCGTGCATTTGCATGGGCCTTTATATATTGATGTTTTATTGTATTCCAGCAATGCATCATGTACCACCAACTGCCTTGCACCTATTGCTAAAGTTATCAATGACAACTTTGGTATTGTAGAAGGATTGATGACTACCATCCATGCTTATACTGCAACACAGAAAACTGTTGATGGACCCAGTGGAAAGGTAAAACTACACTCACACTACTATGAAAATCACTAGAGTGGTTAAATGTACGTTGAAAATTTGGCCTTGGGGGTGTGTCTTTTTGTACCACATGACCAATTTTGAGCAAAATGATTGGCCAGAAGCGATCACATGGTACAAAAAAAATTGGTCACGTGGATGGAATTTTTGGGGCATGATTACCAGTCTACTGATTTCCATAGTATATGCTAATTGTAATGAAACAAGAAAGAGCTCCATCTTCATGTACTGGACATAGTCTATGTCATTTACAGTGAGGATACTCGAACCCTGAACACTTGACTTTTCAAACTCAAAGTGTTCACGGTTCGAGTGTCCTTGTAATAGAAACACCAAAAGACCACTAGTTAAACAGGTAGAGCAAATCTTTTTACAAAGAATTCAATAGGTTTCCATTCCATGGTGAATTAGCCATGTATTTCCAATATTGATTTCAATGTCTCTTTGTGGGTAGAAATGGCGTGATGGTCGTGGTGCCAATCAGAACATCATTCCAGCCACTACTGGTGCTGCTAAGGCTGTTGGCAAAGTCATCCCTGAACTGGAGGGTAAACTAACTGGTATGGCATTCCGTGTACCTGTTCCTGATGTGTCTGTAGTTGACTTGACTGTCAGACTTAATAAAGGTGTAAGTACAGATCAACAATCAACCAGAACACATTATATTTACAATGGCTCCTTTTTGTAATAGACCATTCCACAGTTCTCATCGATCGACTCCAGCCTCGATAGAGAGTAATATGACTATTGCCCATAGAATTTTTAGGTGGTTCAATTGTTTGATAATGTGTACATTACTTCAATTTCCACTGCTGCAGTCAAATTCTAAAGAATATATTACACGCTATCAAGGCCAAGGTTGATTGACTAAAACTGTGAAGAGACTATTGAATCTACTGTAAGCTATCAATTCAATTCAATTTTATTCAGTACCATGAGTTACAAAGTGCATATGTATATTGGGTAAAATTTTACAGATCTTTAGGTACAGGCTATCTATAACAACCACAAGGGCTAACCTAGATAGATAGCATATAGATATTTTTATAAAATTTAGAGTTTGGGTTAAAGAAATAATGCACACACACGCACGCACACAAAGTATAAAAGGATCAGAAAAGTTATCTTACATGTGTGAAGAGGAAATAAAAGAAACGATGGTGATTTGATGTTATTTTAGGTTAAAGCTAAGTATGAGCTCAGCAAATCATCACTAAGCTTCTCTTTAAAGTTATCCTTGGTGTATCTACCTAGGTTAGCCTTAATGGTTATATATTACATGGGTAGCCAGTGCCAAAAATCCACTTGCATACCTATAAAGTACTAAATGGTCTTGAGAATGGCAAGTTGTGAATTTGCTTCTTTTGTGTTCTTGGTACAAGCGTAGGGATAGAAGAAAAAAGCCCCAATAGCTCATGGATTTGCAATATCCTAGTTATATGTTCTTGTTGAATGAATCTCTTGTGAATTCCATTAACAGGCCAGCTATGATCAGATAAAGGCCACTATTAAGAAGGCATCAGAGTCACCTGAACTCAAGAGGTACCTTGGATACACAGAAGAACAGGTTGTATCCAGTGACTTTATTGGAGAGACCATTTCTAGTATATTTGATGCTAAAGCCGGCTTGGCTCTTAATGATAACTTTGTCAAGCTAGTCTCATGGTGAGTAGCTTCTGTATAGTTATTGTTTATTTACTGTGGTTTTCGTCTTTCTGTGAACTCAGACATTCCCACGGCTTGCTGTGAAATACGTTTTTAGCTGCCGTCAATCAAAACTAATTAGTCGATACCTTTTAAATCCTTGATTGACGGCAGCTAAATACGTATTTCACAACAAGCTGTTGTAATGTCTGAGTTCGCAGAAAGTCGAAAGTAATGTAGATGAGGTATGATCGTCCTGGTAGTGTAGTTTAGTCTTGAGAAAGACTGATGGTGTTGAATGTCTACATTGTTTGTGGATACTAGCGAGTAAACTAGTATAGGCTGCATCGGTGTTTGATATAAATGATGGGTAAGATAATGAAATTTGTAACACTGTAAAAAATGTTGAATTAGCTTTACTGACGTTTGATTTGAATACATTAGCAGCACAAAATCAACATTCATTTCGGTCTTGGCTTGATGCTTGGTGCTTACAAGCTGCGATAACGTTATTTAAAATCTTTGTCTCTGTATTTATTTACCTCACCTTTGCCTCAACTGTTAGCTGAAATATAGCTGGGAAGCATGCACATTTTAACCCTTGTCATTTTGTCCTGTTGCTACATGTAGTTGCTGTTGGGGGTGATGATAACATACACCCTCTTGAGTGACAGGGCTTCATAACCCAGTCCTGGAAGTATTGTAGTATTCATACTGTCTGACCCAATAACAGCTAACTTGATAACCTTTAGTAATGATAGTTAGGTTATGAAGATGGTGATGATGGTGATTATGTGTTGATGATGGTGATTATGTGATGATGATGATGATGGTAATGATGATGAGATGATGATGATGATGAGAGCGATGATAATGGTGATGGCAATGTGATGGTGAGTGATGGTGATGACGATGATAAAGGATATGATGATAATGATGGTTATGGTGATTATGATGGTTATGATGGTGATGATGTTGGTAGTGATGATGACCATGGACAATGTTGATGATGATGATGATGATATAGTGGTAATATAAATCTGTTGTAGATAAAAATCTAAAGTTCTCTATCCAGTACCCTCTATCCAATCAGTGCACATGATTTTCTATAACAACCTGTGTATCTATGCTAATGCTAATCATTTCTTTCTTGCCCCAGGTATGATAACGAGTATGGCTACAGCCACCGTGTTGTTGATCTTCTTCTTCACATGTCCAACCAATAAATGTGAAGATCTCTGTTGGTAGTATAGACACAGTAGTACCCAAGCTCTCCAAACTTCGGTTTACTAGACACACATGTGGCCAATATGTATTGGCTAACTAACTGTCTAGCATGCCCTAACATGATATTGATTAAAATAATACAATGTAATTGACTTTAGGGGTAGGTCGTTAAAAAGTGAACTTCTACAAAATAAATCTTAGTAAAGTTGTTAGTACTTAGTTTCTTTGTGTATTTAACTTGGACCCACATACAATTAGCCTTTTTAATATCGAGAAAGGGACTGGAACCAAGTTTCTCAAAATTAATTTAATTCAAAAATAAACCCCTTCGCACCGGAAAGAACAAATACAAATTAGTAAGAATTGAAAGTCTGAACAAGTTTGTGCAAATTGCAACGAAATTATGGTATTTTAAATTTTTTTTTCGAAAATACAAGGAATGTATGGTTTGGAAGGACGTTTTGGAAGGACACCATACATTTCTCTGTAATTTCAGCAGAGTTTGGATGCTCATATTTGTTTTTCTATTTAACGTTCTGAAACTTGGTCAATAAGCTTATATTTGGTTACTCTCCCATGATACGGGGTTATTTTTCCCCTTGCTCAATATTGAAAAGGCCAATATCTTCACCAGTTTCAAAAATAGTGCACACAGCTGAATCAACAGTCGACTACCGAAATACTAAGTAATGAAAAGTCTACTTTTCACTTATGTACTGTGGTAGTTATTCAAACCAATTAAGTGCTCCTTGTCAGCCTAAAATTCTTCCATTTGACATGCAAGGATATGCAAACGATAAACATAATGCATGCGCAGACAAAATGTATACATTCTGTAGTTGACCATCAAAAAATATTCTGATGTCCTGGGATCAATCGGCGTGCGCGATTCTCTAGAATCCCCTGCATGTTTATACTACATTTATATTAAAATTCCATGCACTAGCTATAGAAAATCTGAGCTTCCCATTAGAACGATTTCACATAAGCGTTTTTAACATGCAAATATGTTTTGTCGAGTATTTAACATGCAAATGAGTTGTCTCTATTTTAATATTAAAAGAGTTGATGACTTTTCGTTCGCTCTTTATAGGCACTTGCTGACTGTTCAGTGAATATCAGTGATAAATTACCTCGACTTTGTCTCGGTTATTCATCAGTATTTACCAAGCCTTTTCCAGGTGATTTCGTGCGCGCACTTCCGGTTAGTATAAGCCAATCGGAAGCATTTCTGTCGCATCGTCAATAGTTCCAAGATGGCGTCGTTCGAAAGTGTTGTTTCCCGTGTTAACCCTCGATAAATACTCCTTAAAATAACTTACCATTAAAAAGTTCTATGTCACTTGGACAGTATAAGTTCACTGCTGCTCTATCAGGGATAAAAAAGAATAAAAAACAAAACGCAAATGCCTAGGTAAAAGTAGCCGAAATTGTTTTGGCGCCATTTTGGAACTATTCGTTTTGACTAACAATCCTTTGCGCGCTTCGAAGCGAGATCACTTGGTTGTGAATAATTGTTAATTATCAACTAGTAGAAACTACTATAAATAGTATATTTAGTGGTCATGTTCTCCATGGAATCAGAGTGAAGTCATTAAACCCGTGAAATAGATATTAGACTAATACACCTTAGCAGTCTCCAATTCCATTGTTTTCTTTTGTGCATGTCTAGTTGACTATTACACTTTAGCAAGCAATTTTTGAAATCAAGTTTATGAAGCTAATTAATATTTGAATTTTGAGTGCAAGTTTATTTCCAAACACAAAAAAAAACTGTGAAAGGCTGACACGACACATGAGTTGTTCTTCACAAACCAACACGAGTTTCATAACCTCTGATGAAGCGTGGAGCCTGAGAACAAGTTTTCACGAGAACTAGGCCACGAAGCCTTTGTATCACAAAATGGCGTCTAGCATTAGCGAACAGCGTGTTATTATAACTCTTCTTGGAAGGAAAGCAGAAGAACTTAAAACTGATGAACTGAAGTTTCCACATAATAAAATTAGATAATGTGGTTGCATAAAAAGGTCATGAATGATTAATTAGTTTTAAGACATCCTGTTCCTAAACAAGTAAAGGCCTGGACAAACGGCTTCAACATTGGTTCGATTTCGTTGGAAGCTGTAGAATGGTGCGTGTTGCCGGAACGATGTTGAAGCTCGTTGAACGTAAAGGGGGCAAACGCCTGCAACAATGTTGAAATGGGGTGAGTGGCAAACGGCTTCAACATTGCCATTCAACTATGGGCTCCTGACTAAATCGAAGGGATGTTGAAACAAATGTTGAAGCCGTTTGCCCGAACCTAGAGGCACGGGGGGGGGGGGGGGGGTACTCCCTTTGTCCAAGTGGTAGGGGTGATCGGCGGAGGTTTTGAAAACGACCCCTAAAAGGTACGCACAGATTAAAAAAAACTGATGAGCCTTGTCGATTTCTACCCCCAAAAAGCAACAAAACAGTAAAAATGACTCTTACAGGTACAAAATCATGTTACGTAACTGATTTTTGAGCTAGAACCCTAAAAGGACCCTAAAAGGTACGTACAGGAAATATTTTTACCCTAAAAGGTACACCGATCACCCCTACCACTTGGACAAAGGGAGTACCCCCCCCCCCTCCCCCCGGGCCTCTTGTTCTACCCCTTCTCTCCCTTCTATGCTCTCTCCCTTTACGAGAACAGTGGCATCATTTACACCAATCAAGTAGAATATAACCTAATATTTCTGTTGTTTGTTGCTTTTATATAAACAGTACATCTAAAACCCCAGCCAGCAAAACGTAGATAAAGCTAGAGTGATTTCCTTCGTCTGTGAAAGAATAGTCAACGTAGTACATAGTAGTACACACTAATCCCATTGTTTTCTTTTGTTTTATTTCGACTATAACTCACTAACTAGTCTACTTCGTTGCACGGACGAAGGTAAATCACTCCATTTACAGAGTACAAACAATAAAAGCGGGCAAAACTTATCACTATTTAGCACTACTTAAATAGTACTACTCAAACAATAGAATTAGCATAAAATATCACTCATAAAATAGTACTAATCAAACTAGGATTAGCATGCCACTATTTAGTACTATTTATGTTGCACGCTGTTAATGTTTGTACTCCATCACAACTAGATATAACAAATAAATGAAAATTAAATAGTGGCTCATCTTAGAGTGTAAATAATAGAGTAGTTTTCATTAGAGTGGTTTTCATTAGAGTGGTTTTCATTAGAGTGGTTTTCATTAGAGTGGTTTTCATTAGAGTGGTTTTCATTAACCCGTGAAAAAAAGTGTAATAGCTAAAGTGTAATAGATCGTAATAGTTGTGTATAAAATACAAAACAACCAAAGTGTAATAGTGTGTAATACGCTAAAGTGTGTTTCACGGGTTAATGAAAACCACTCTAACCCGCGAAACAAAGTGTAATAGGGAAAGAGTAATAAAGTGTATTACTGTGTAATAGTGCTAGCTGTATATTGAAAAAAATGAATATAAAACACAAAGTGAAAGTGTAATAAAGTGAAATAAAGCATATTACGCTAAAGTGTGTTTCACGGGTTAATGACAACCACTCTAACCCGTGAAACATAGTGTATTAATTAAAGTGTAATAGTCAAATAAGAACAAACGAACACAATGGAATTATAGAGTGTATTAAAGCGGACTGATACATCTATTTCAAAAAACTTTGTCAAAAGGAGATCTGAATCAGCAATCTGCGATCAAAATGAATTCTGGGGTACGGCAATTTTTTCTCATAAAAAAATCGTTTGCGTGCACTTTCTGGCTTCGAATATGGCGATGGTAAATATAAATCTGAAGGTGCTAAGCGCAAAAAAAAAACACACGCACAAAAACAGGGCCAATTCATTTCGGTCTCAGATTGCAGATTGCAGATCTCCTTCTGACAAGGTTTTTTGAAATAGGTGTACACTAAATAGTATTTCACGGGTTAAAAAAAACAGCTATATACCCGTGAAATAATATAAGTATTAAAAAAAAAAAAAATTCACTCCACTTCAGTTTTTTTGTTTCTTGAATAATGGAGATAAAGAATAAGTAATAATACCGGGATTAGGGAACACAAGGAATTGTTTCGCACATCATGATATCCTACTTTGTCCGGCTGCGTATCCAGCGTGGTTGGTCCTTGTGGTGTAGTGGTAACACGTCAGACTAAAAAGCCGAAACCGTGGGGTTTAATTCCCCCCAAGGGCATATGATATTTTTCTCAAGATCTTTATTTCACTTATACACCGAACGCATTTCAACTCATGATATATTCGATATTTTGTATTTATAGAGTCAAACTTTTTTTACCCGGTGAATGTCTTCGACTTCCTGTCTGTATTGTCAATCTGAAAGTGCGTCATTTGGGACGGTATTCTTCGCTATTTGTTAGTTAGAACTGCTAATGTTAAGGCCCGTTTACACTAGCAATTTTGTCGCGCGACAAGAGCAGTGATTTCAATGGCGATTTTATCGCAGATTTGTCAACGCTACTTGCTTTGAACATGCTCGAAATTTGATTCGAGCGTATTCGAAATTGCGGCGACAAAGCTGCGATAAAATCGCCATTGAAATCGCAGCTCTTGTCGCGCTACAAAATTGCTAGTGTAAACGTGCTTTTATAAGTGCGCGTAGAAAAATTGTTTCTTTCAATAGAGATATAGGATCTGTTTGGAAGATGGGTTAGAATATGCAAATATGGTTCATGTTTTTGTTTATATTCAATACTAACTCAGTATAAATTACTGGTCAAAACTACCTAATTTTCGACGGCAAAAAAGGTTCAAATGTCTCAGTCTTGGTCTAAATAGCATAAATAGAATTAGATTGAAAGTATTTTGTTGTTGATTATACTGATTTAAAACGAGCAAATGTAAACAGTTTAGCTTTTCATATGTAAAGAACCTTTGGGCTATCACGTGATCGAGGTCCTGGTGGACACTCCCAAACCGGTTTATAACAGGTTTGTGTAGTAAGTTTGCCGAGCCGCTCACCTTGCTTCTCAAAGTGCTCCATTTCTCTCTTTTACTGCGAAAAGTGTCTCATTTTGGTCAAGCAGTTGATTATTATTTAATGAGAATGTGAAAGAACACTAAAGAGCATTTCATTTTGACAAGTAACAGTGGCTTCGATTCATTATACTTTGCACTTCAATTATTCATGCAAAACTAAAGTCCTTTTCACTCTTGAATATAGCTAAATATATACTCAACATGTGAAACAAAATTGTAATTCATTTTAGCATATCTTTGGTTTGCGTTGGTCCGTATATTTTTTCTTGAAATGTCTCGCAGTTGCATTGGTTTTGTATTTGACAGTTTTCGATGTCGGAGAATATTGGAATATCATGCAAATACGACTGTTTTGCGATTTCTCTCGTCTTTACTGCTGAACAACTGAAATATTCTTCCCCAAATTTAAATATAGGTATTTCGTGGTGTTTCAATATTTTTTCTACAGAAGTTTGTGGTTCTTTTTCCGTCCAATTTCTCAGCCAAAAAGGGCAGATATTAGTCTGCAAAAAAGGGCAGATATTAGCCAAAACCTTGATCCCATAACCACATACTTGTGTGCGAATGGGGCTTCAAGTTTTTGTTATGCTTTAACATAATTTTAACAGCGTTTTCGGGATTGCTTTTGAAATATTTCTTTGATTAACATAACCATCCATGCGTTTAAGATATTGTTATGTCATTAAACAGCGGTTTTTTTGTAGTTTTCAATCAACTATGCCTACAAGAACGTTCTGTTCCATTCCACTGAAGTAGCCCGGTCAGACCAACACATCTTGAAAACCTGTTTTGAAACCTGTTTGACCGACCCACACTGCGAGCACCTGTCAAAAATGACAGCAACGTGCATCAAGTTTTTGTCTACCTCCAACTCATGAATAAACATGCGAAATGTTAATTAAATTTTCATGATTTGTAGGTATTCTCATCAACATTGGCACAGTTTGTCATTCTTCTCATCGAAAGCCTCTTGACTGACAACACTATTTTGCGTGTTTTTCAGTCTTCCTGCGTTGTCAGCGTAGACCCTTAGCGCACCGTGTACGAACCAATATATCCGTGGAGTTGCCTGGTTTATTGTGCAACAAGCGTCTCTTTGTGCCTCTCTCTACTACACTTAAAAGGTAAGTGTTCATAAATTCAAATATTAAGCATGATTTTTCTACTTTTTTAAGTTCGTCATGGGTCCCAATCAAAATTTATAGTAAATCGCTAACAAGCCGGGTCCGGGAAGAACTTAAGATACTATAGATTGAAGCGTGACCGCCAATTTTGTCATTGATAAGTACTACTGAAGAATGCATGTTGTTGTGTGCGCACCTTCATGCATTGAATATTTCATTTACACTCGAAGTTTTGGCTCATTTCTTTTGAGCGGTTCATGAACAACATGGATTCGAGCAGACTACATATTCAGATTCATCTTCTAGCTATAATATTGACCCATTTTTCGCGCGCTTTAGTACGGTTCCCTCAACTGAAATGCTCTTACATATATATATAAAATATTAATTGAAAAATCCGTTACAAGAAGGCTGCCATACAAATCTGTTTGGGATGTAACATTCTTTAAGTTGAAACCGTTGACAAATGTAATGCTTATGACCAACAAATGAGTTTGTAGAAATGCAAATTATTCCCGGCGCTCGCACGAGATAAACACACACCGGCTTAGTTGTTATTGTAAATTAAACTGGTATTGTATTCATGTGGACAACTCACGAAAAATCTCTCAAAATCTCTTAAAATCTCTTCAGTGCGATAGCGTAAATGTGTCGCAAACGAGTAATAATTGTTTTTTGATATTTAAGATATGACTGACTCGAGTCCTTAAGCTGTTTATCTGGTAGTTTTTGTTACATGTCTACGATATGAATTAAGATTCTATAACTATGAAATTTTCAAGGTCGAAAGAAGTGATTTTCTTTACTTTTAAAAAGGTTGTAAGTAAGGGAGGGCAGATAAATCTTACTAGCTAGAAAACAACCGTAAATCTCGAATATTGAAAATTCACACTTCTCAAAAATAAATATTTATTCAATTTCAACAGGTCTTATTTGCAAAGCAAAAATTCTCTATTTTTAAAGCGTTATAACTTCTTACAGTTGGAAAAGATTAGATTCCGTGTAGGTATTTTAGTTTTCAATTTATTCGTGTTTATTTTTTGTAATTTCTTTGATGGAGAAAAAACATTGTTTATTTTAATTTTAATTTGACTGACGCACTCAAACCCCAGTGGGATGGCTGAACTCGTTAGCCTTCCAGACACATGACCAATCACAGCTAGACACTGCATCACGTGGACAACAGTACATAATCACCTGGGTCGTCCCTTAATCACGTGACGAGTAGACTCGACAAGGTGCCACCAATCAAACAGCGACAAAATGACGTATCGTCACATGGGTAGCCACTGAACACGTGAACAGCGAATGCAGACCAATCAGGAAAAAATTAATGAGGGCGGATCACGTGTAAGGGCTACTTATCACGTGATTTTAGACCAATCATAAAAGGGTAGTTTTCAAGTGGGTGGATCACGTGTTAGTGCGCTACTGACCACGTGGGGATCAGCCCAAAGTCCAAGGTCCGATTATGTAGCTCAGCTGTGTTTTCATAATTTATGATTTCAAGTATGACGACTTCTAAATAAGTGTCTCATAGGCCAAAATAGACCAACATGATGTCCTCGTCTCTCTTTAAGACGCCATGTTCATAATGTTATCATACTAAATATATAAATAAATCAAAAAGTCTCGTTTATATATACACTGAAAAAGAGTCTAAAGATTGTTATTGTTAATTTAAAATCCCGTTTTTGGCATTGTTTATGCTTTCTTCTTTTAGATCTATGTTTTGAGGCGCTCTCAAACGAATAATAATTTAAGCTATTTATTTGGCTATCGACGTCCGTTGCTCAGTGGATCAATGCAAACTGGCCTGAGTAAAAAGCTCATCTTCGCACTGTAAAAAGAGGGTGTAACGATATTAGTCTATTTACCGCTAATATAAGTACAACGAATGACTGAATACGTGCAGGTAGAAAAGTAAGTGGAGGTCACTGAAATATAGTAGCACAGCACGATGAATCAGTAACAAAACGAAATTGTACAGGTTTATTTATGCGTCCAGTTTATGATCAGTTTACATTTCGAGAAAAATGTAAAAAATTAAATTAAAAAACAAAATTGTACATGTCACTTTATGCGTCCATGCAGTACATCTAGTACATTTCAATAAAATAAATAACAAAACTGTACAGGTCTCTTTTTGCGTTCAGTACATCCAGTACATTTCGATAAAATAAATAACAAAACTGTACATGTCACTTTATGCGTCCATGCAGTACATCTAGTACATTTCAATAAAAATAAAAATAAACCTGTACAGGTCTCTTTTCGCGTTCAGTACATCCAGTACATTTCGATAAAATAGATAACACAATTGTACATGTCTCTTTTTGCGTTCAGTACGTAAAGTTACATTTCAATAAAATAGATAACACAATTGTACATGTTTTGCATTCAGTATACGTTCCTGAAGTTACATTTCGATAAAATGAATAACAAATTGTACAGGTTTCTTTATGCGTTCAGTACATTCACTGAGTTACGCCGATAAAATTATATTCAGTTGTGATACGACTATCAGATTGAATGCTAATGCAGATTGAATACTTACTTACTGCAATTAGAAATGAGTGTCATTATTTATCTTATTGAAGTATCAAAAGATTTTCAGGTGGAAAAGGGGTAGATTACGACGGATTCAGGAACATTTTGATAAAATTATATTCTTGATACAAGTATATTGAATGTTAATGCAGAATATAATTCAAATTCAAATAGATATGAGTATAATTATTTATTTATCGCATTGAAGTATCAAAAGTTTTTCAGGTGGAAAGGGGTAGATTACAATAGATTATGTTTAAGTAAACCGATTTACATGCAAAAATACCGAAGAATTATATAGTAAATACGCACGTGAAGCGAAAAGACCTTCTTGTTTAAGCTTCATGTCATCTAGCACCGCTGAACTATCTGACAAATGGCACATTTGAACAAACTAAGCCTCGATTTGTTGTCAAAATATTCACACTGAATTCCAAGCCAAGTACGAGAAAATATTATCGCTTTATAATAGAAATAACATTTAAATTTCTCCGGATCGAGATTATCCCTGTGCAAATGCGTCTTTTGTCAAATTGTAAAGCGGTGCTAGATAACATGAAATTGGAGTATTGGAAAAATGTTTTTAAATATACTATATTTGCAGACTAGTTCCATATTTGTGCAAATGTGCATTTTGTCAAATTGTAATGCGGTGCTAGATAACATGAAACTGGAGTATATGTCTCTCGACTTGAAAGAATGTACGAAAAATGATATTTCTTTACAAATGGCGGACAATTGAAAACCAGAAGATATACGATTAGATCTATTATCGAGCTGTATAGATGATTGAACGAAAACATTAACGTATGCATGGTTGCATCCTTTAATTGCTTATTGCTTCACACTGAAAATATACCTTATTCAATTAGAGTGGTTTTCATTAACCCGTGAAACACTCTTTAGTGTATCACTCTTTAATAAACTCCAATTTCATTGTGTTCTTTAAATGTTATTTGACTATACACTTTGTTTCACGGGTTTATGAAAACAACTCTAACGTTGTCAGCTCTAAGAAAAATCCTAAAAAAACTACTCTTAAGACCGAAAGGGATCATGGGATATATATTTTCCATCTAGACATCATGACGAGTGAGACACCAAAACGTCTGCTTGCAAATGTTGCCCAAGACTTAGACAGAAATAACAACACAAAATGCTGTTTAGGCCGCATCTTGAAACCTCATAAAAGACTAATATAGTCCCAGCCCGCAGGCTTCAGAGGGTGGCCTGTGGCTTTCGATAATGATATTTGAAACAGAAATATCATATTTGTATCTCCTGCTTGGCGTCTTTGAGGGAGAGGGAGAGGAAAAGAGGCGGGAGGTGAAGTGGAATTTTTTTTCGTCGCTGAACTCTCGCTCTATACCGACCTTCATTTCGTCCGTTATAAGATGATTCGTCCGTTATAAGATGATTCGTCCGTCATAAGACGGTTCGTCCGTCATAAGATAGTTTGTCCGTCATATAAGACGGGTTTTTCATCTGTTTTCCTTCTTTTATTGAATGTACGGCTATAGCCTGAGAAAACAGACGTTCTTTTGCTCCTCTTCCCCCGCGTCTGTTTTCTCAGGCTAGAACGGCTAATGTTCGCCACGGAAACGGTACAAATTCACAAATATTGCACTATTTTGAAATTGGGTCTAAGTGGTTGGAACTCCTTAAAAATCAACAAAAGCTATACTTTTAATCAATATAATTCATAACTAAATATGATTGTTGGTATCGTACATTACCATCTAGACTAATAACAGTTTTACGATTAGTACGAACTAACCGTGGACACCTATACACCTATTTCAAAAATCGTAGTCGCAGCCGAAGCTACAGTCCACACTCTGAAGCCTGCAAAGGATGTCGGTCACATGGACTTAATTTGTGATTCATTGCACGTTTTTGAAAAGAAATATTTATATTTACATCTACCACAACAACAACTTGTTATGATCATATAACACAAACACGTACAACCAAAATATGCCATGAATATATTGATAACAAGAGAAGAAATACCGACATCCTTTGCAGGCTTCAGAGTGTGGACTGTGGCTTTGTTTGCGACAATGATTCTATTCAGGAACGTTGCCAAAAGAAGATAGATTTTAAAAATGGCGAGGTAAAATATATGTTATGGAAACTTTCATTTGTACTAAATTGTACTAAATGTCTAATTAAAGTAATACAATATATTTCCAAAATGATCAGTAATAGTCGACTTCTATATTCATTAAATTTCCTTCCTTTGTTCCGTCGGCATATTAATATTGTAACCTTAATCTAAAACACATTAAAAATGTTTTTTGTTCTCACATAACAATAGCGTTTTTCAGAGCTAAAAGAGTTATTTTACTGCATTTGGTTTCTTTATGGCACCGAAGTCTATTGTCTTCTCGCTATAATGATCGCCATTAAGGAATTTATAGCCATTTTCTTCGCAGTACTTATTTCAGCATTCTAGTCGCATTTCAATTGGTTCGGTTTTGTTATGATATAAAAGTTAGCTTGCGTAGAAGATGAATAATGTAGTTGAAATCATTTAGACTAGAAATACCCGCGCTGGGGGAGAGAATTGAAAGGCACTTAAGGGAATGATAATAAATTAGAGAGTAATTACGAACCCCAGCGTGGGTGTTAGGAGCTGTTACAGCGCGACGCGCAAAAGTATGACCACATTTAATGTATTCGCATACTTCTATGCACGGGAGTTTGTACTTTAAACAGACACATTTGATGTGAAGTTGTCTGATTTTACCGAATAAGGCGTGTAAAAACTCGTTTCGCAGCATAAAGTCCGTGCATAGAAGTATGCGAATATATTAAAAGTGGTCATATATTTTGCGCGTCGCGCTGTAATGAAAATTATCGTTTGGGAATACATCTGTAGAGCTATGATGGTGGATTGTGATTGATAGCGATGGTCATGGATGATGATGATGATGATGATGGATGAATGATGATGGATTATGATGGATTGTATTGATAGTGATAGTGATGAATGATGATGATGATGGATAAATGTTGATGATGATGATGATGATGATGTTGAATGATGATAGATTGTGATTGATAGTGATGATGATGATGATGATGATGATGATGATGATGATGATGATGATGATGATGTTGAATGATGATAGATTGTGATTGATAGTATTGATAGTGATGATGATGAATGATGATGATGATGGATAAATGTTGATGATGATTTATGATGGTGATGGTGATTGATGATGATGATGATGATGGTAATGATGATAGATTGTGATTGATAGTGATGATGATGATGATGATGATGATGATGATGGTAATGATGATAGATTGTGATTGATAGCGATGATGATGATGATGATGATGATGATAATGATGATGGTAATGATGATAGATTGTGATTGATAGCGATGATGATGATGATGATGATGATGAAGATGATGATGATGATGATGTTCAATGATGATAGATTGTGATTGATAGCGATGATGATGATGGATGAAGAAAACAATGATGATTATTTGACGATGATGATGCCGATGATGAAAAATAAGCAACGCGTTAACCGATAGGTTTATTAGACCAAATCTCCAGCAACTAGTTGGTCAGCGGGTGCCCGAGTTAGGATACGCCGATTTACTTACAAAACATGCTCGTTCGTTGTAGTCCATTATATCAATGAATGTCAGTCAATATCAGCTATAGTATCGCATTATTATATATTAAACTTCAGTGAAATATCAGGTAATCTCCCGCGCGAAAAAGTGATATCTTCACATTGTGAAAATAACATGTTATTTCACATGTCAAATAACACGTTACCATCTATTTGTTAAGATTTTTTAGAATTTTTGATGCATATCTTGATAAAACTTTTGCTATTTCATTTGTCATGAGTTTATGTAATAATCAGATCTGCGCTCACTCGTAAGATATCAACTGAACACTCGAAGATAAAATCCGTTGTATCTCCGCGCGTCCATGTAGTATTCTCTATTTATGTAGCCTAGAGTCATGTTATGTCGACAAATGCTGCCAAAACTTTTAATCTATTTCTAAGTTGTACTGGTAAACGTAGCATGACGTCGTATAATAATATGCATAATATCGGTTAAATGTCGCTCAATATCGATCATCTAAGTTGACACGATGTCGAGTGATATTTTTTTTATAGTTTTAAAACGAAACGATATTGGTATAGATCGCATGACGTCGCATAATAACGGTTAATGTCGCTCAATATCGATCAACTAAGTTTACACGATATCGACTAATATTTTGTTGTAGTTTTAAAACGAAATTTGTCATGTTGAAAAGTATCTCCTACTCGTGTTTTAAAATACAGTGAGACTACTGAAACCGGAGCCACCAAAACATAATTATCCAATCACGATCGAGAATATAAACAATAGAATCTCTACAAATGTTTGATTTTTTGCTTAAAATGCTAGCAATTTTCATTATTTGTGAACGGAATAGATCAAGATTGAATAAGAAACTTCTTAACTTGTGAGAACCCGCTACAAGTTTTTGTTTGATCTCAAAAAAATTGAAAGAATAGAACAGTTTTACAAGCCAGTATATTATTGAAATATCTATTTTTTGAAATTTGATTGGGTAGCCCGGTTTTAGTATCGTTACACTGTAATCATACCTTTCTACTATATCGCCTAATATTTTCATCAAGTATCACAATTATTTTGCAAAACCGACTTGCACAAATTAAGATTTAAGACGCCATATTGGAATGGCCGAAGAAAACAAAATGGCGGCGATAATTATAGAATTGAACGCTCGCTCGAACTTCCTGAATCGATTTAATTGAAAAACAAAAACTAAAGCATCTATTTGTGTTTTACCACTCTTTTCCCTTGCTATTTAGATGGTAGAGTATTATTTATTTGTACCACCAGTTCAGCTAAACCATAATAACGCTGATGACGAACTGTTTGTTTTGCAATTCTAGTTAATTTAAATATAATACAACAATTTTAGCGTGCACTGAAATCGCGACTCTTCTTTGCAACAACGAATTATTCTTTCTTGTGACTTCTATTAGAAGGTAGGTCGTTATCTAAATAGCTCTTTTGTGCCATGTGCAAAAACTAAGCTTTTCACTGAAAACTTCAGTACATGTAGCTAAAATTTACAAAATCAATTACCTCTTAAAAATCTTTGAATTGTAATCTTTTTAAGTTGTTTGCGAAATGCTGTTACATTCGTTTATAGTTCTTTTGAAAAAGAAACGATGTTTTGTAGTTTAGAAAACCATTTTGAACTTTTTGAGTGGGATCTGTACTGAGCCGAACATGAAAAACCTTATATCTAATTTAGTTTGTATGCATAAGTATTTTTCGTTAAGTTCTTAGAAAAAAACCCTGATAAATTTATCAAATTTGCAAACTAACTTCATAAACAATATAATGTATATATATCTAACTGACAAAAAGAGCATTCGTTTCGAATCAATATTTTGTAGTTTACAAATTTGTTTTAAAATTCACTTCTAAAACGGACGCATTGTGTTTTCTCAGTTACCATCGTATCAACTGGCTTAAACTTCCCAATTTAGCAAACTTAAACAATCAATTTGAACTATTTGTAATTGATACATAATTTGCAAGCTTTGTTTTTACTTTAAAATGAAGTTAAGATTTCTATCCATAAATATGGTCAGTATAAGTTTCGCATTGTTTTAATTAGTCGTTCAGCCTTGTTGCACTATGGAACAATATTTTTTTTTCGCTAGAAACTACCATATCAACAAAGATATATTGCTTTAAATGGCGCATAGCAGTATCACTTCTACTAGAATAAGCTTTTTTTATTTTGCGTTGATCTCTCAAAACTAAACTGCGAAGGCTTTTGGGCGCGGCAACAGCACCGGATGGATAAAACTTTTGCGCGTTTTTGTTTGTGAGAACGTTGAACTTCTAATAACACATGGTTCTAAACGGGGAATGAGAAAATTTGTCTTGGTTAAGACTTCTATTTCTTGACTAGCGGCTAGTTTTCCGTCCTTGACAATTTTATTGCTCGTAAAGACGATCAGCAGTTTTTCTTTGTATGGCAAGTTTTACTTGTCAATTTTCTGCTCGTAAAGACGAAATTTTCTTGGCATTTCAATTTACTGCTCGTGAAGACAAACATCAATTTTTTCTTGTATGTCCAGTTTTCCTTGACAATTTTATTGCTCGTGAAGACAAACATCAATTTCTTCTTGTATGTCAAGTTTTCCTTGAGAATTTTATTGCTTGTGAAGACACACATCAAATTTTTCTTGTATGTCAAGTTTTCCTTGACAATTTTATTGCTCGTGAAGACAAACATCAATTTTTTTCTTGTATGTCAAGTTTTCCTTGACAATTTTATTGCTCTTACATTCTTGGGCCAACCCAAACGTTTCCTGGGACTCAAATTGGCTCATATCTGGCTGGGATGTAAGAACAGTTATAGTTGTCCCAGCTGATCGTTGGCTCCTCCTGTTTTTTCTTGTATGTCAAGTTTTCCTTGACAATTTTATTGCTCGTGAAGACAAACATCAATTTTTTCTTGTATGTCAAGTTTTCCTTGACAATTTTATTGCTCGTGAAGACACACATCAATTTCTTCTTGTATGTCAAGTTTTCCTTAACAATTTTATTGCTCCTAAAGACGTTGTTCAGCAATTTCCCCTTGTATTGCAGTTTTTTCTTGACAATTGTATTGCTCGTGAAGACGATTAGCAATTATTCCTTGCCCGAAAAAGTCTCCGTTATAAACGATGAACGTGTTTTCCTCAGTTGACAAGCTTTAGCCTATTATTACACTCTATATTCCTGAAAAATGTTCCTTGATCAAAAAGGAAATAAACTTTTCCTTGAAAAAGATAAACCTTGATTTAATGCGCGCGGTGAAAGCTATATGGTATAGTGAGTTGGAATAATTCAATAGATTATTCTTTCTTTCAGAATTAACCTGCTTCTCGTCCAGAATGCCTGCAAAGTTCGCTATTAATGGGTAAGAATAATTATCTAGATTAGAATAAGATTATAGTATATTCATCACTTGTCAATCATCATCATGCATCTTCTTCGTCGTCACCATCATTGTCATTGTCATTGTCATCATCATATTATTATTATTATCATTATAACCATCGCTATCATTATAAACATCATCACCATTATCTACATCGTTACCATCATCACATCATCGTCATCATTACCATTATCATCATTACCACCATCATCATTATTACCATTATCATCATTACCACCACTATCATTACCATCATCATCATCATTACCATCATCACATGATCATCATTACTACCACCATCACTACCATCATCGTCATCATTACCATCACCATCATTACCATCATCATCATCATCATTACCATCATCATCATCATCATTACCACCACCAACATCATCATCATTACCATCATCACATGATCATCATTACTACCACCATCACTACCATCATCGTCATCATTACCATCATCATCATTACCATCATCATCATTACCATCATCATCATCATTACCATCACCATCATTACCATCACCATCATTACCATCATCATCATAACCACCACCACCAACATCGTCACCATTACCACCATCATTATTACCACCATTATTATTACCATCATCATCCACAATATGCCCATCATGCATTGCATGTTAAGATACGTTTCCAACCAATCCGTTCCTTCTATATAGTGGGAAGAAAGTACCATCAACAATGAACAAGAACTCTAGGGTAGCAAAGGTCCTCCATGAAACCTCGATAGTACGATGAATGTGATTCGCTAATTTTCCATGAGTTATCATGAATGTAAGGAGACATGAAACATATTCATCTCACAAATATATAATGTTTATCATACAAAACTTCCTGCTATGGGTTAACGCAGAGTAACTTTTACACTGAAAAGGAGTTGAACTTATGTACTTTTCGGAAACCGTATCAAAGATATAGGTATTGTTCTGTTGAAATCTCAAACAAAAAAAATCTAATCAAAGTCTTTTGTTACTTCTTACCTACAATACCATATATTGTAATGACATTGTTTTCAAGATTGCATACGGTATTTCTGATACGGAAATTTGCCCGATTTTAACTGAATCATTTATATACTTTAAAGCGAATTCAAAGTCTTTTAATAATTCCTAAAAGAAAATGCAGTGATCTGATATGATTTCCTCCGATTGTTTTCATATAAAATACGCGATGATCCACTTCGAAACGTCCGTAACCTCAACTCTTTTGATTGTGTATAAGAAACTCTTGTTACTCCAAAGTCTTCGTTTAATAGATTAGTGTTAAATTTATTTCATTGATATCTTGTAGATTTGGTCGTATAGGAAGATTGATCTGTCGTACCAGCTTCGACCGTGATGATGTCCAAATTGTTGCTATCAACGACCCTTACTTGACCCCTCAACTCGCGGTAAGGAAAAATACGTATCAAAGATATGCCTATTGTTCTGTTGCAATCTCAACCTGTTAAAAAAAGAAAAAAAATCTCGCGCGCTAAGTATACGATACGAGCTAGTTATGGATAGTAAATATCGCTGTATATTTATTTTTTATGTTCAAACTAGTGTGAGACCTTTGGTCTTGGAATGCACTATAACAGTACACAAAAATACAACATATATTTAACGAATACTTTCGGCTATTTTTATAGGCATATTTATTCAAGTTCGACTCAACACATCGTACGTACGATGGTAAAGTAGAAGCAGGCGATGGCAAGATATTCATTAACGGTGTCGAGATCGCCCTCTACTCGTTCAAAGACCCGGCTAAGATCCCCTGGGAAGACCATAACCTAGATTTCGTGATCGAATCTTCTGGAATCACCACGTACAGCCAAGTCAGCACCCACCTGAAGAGAGGCGCGAAGAAGGTGGTCGTGGCGGCTCCATCTGAGGATATCCCTATGTTTGTGATGGGGGTCAATAACCATAAATATGATCCTAGCATGAAGATTGTAAGGTAATATATCATGGTTAAATCATCATAGGAATATCATCATAATAATATTTCATCAATTATTCACTTCAATCCTGCGTTTCCATTTACGGTGTTCAAATTTACCCCCGGGAATTTACCTTAGAGATTAATTTCGCCCTGGGACACCCACTGTTGCTCTATACTACATCGTCCGGCTGCGTATCTAGCGTGGTTGGTCCTTGTGGTGTAGTGTAACACGTCGGACTAGAAAGCCAAAACCGTGGGGTTCAATTCCCGCCAAGGCATATGATATTTTTCTCATGTATCTGTATAATAATAATAATAATAATAATAATCATAATGATAATCATAATCGAGTTATCAGTAGTCTTTATGTATAGTTTCAAAAACTCATTAATAATTCATGAGAAATTTACAAAAGAAATCGTAACCGTGACGAGGGTTTTAACTGAAGATATACATCCACCCTAATTTACATAAACTTTAACCTGAATTTTCTCTTATAAACTTTCATAAATCCTTGATTTTTTTACAAAAACATAAAACATAGGTTGGAGTTTTTGAAGCCGTTTAATAAACTCGTAGATCGTGTTTTATCAGGTCTAAAACCACTTGGCTTCGCCTCGTGGTTTTAAATCCTGATAAAACACTCCTGCTCGTTTAATAAACTATACTTAATAAATGAGCAGGAGTGTTTTATCAGGATTTAAAACCACGAGGCGAAGCCAAGTGGTTTTAAACCTGATAAAACACGATCTGCGAGTTTATTGAACGACTTCAGTTTAAAAACTCCAACTAGCCTATATTTTGTGTTTTTGTAAAAAAAATCAAGGATTTATGATTGTTATTAGAGAAAATTAAGGTTAAAGTTTATGTAAATTAGGGTGAATCTATATCTTTAGTTAAAACACTCGTCACGGTTACGATTTCTTTTGAAAATTTCTCATGAATTATTAATGAGTTTTTGAATAGTTATCATTAGATGGTCATGACGATCCATCCTCGGGAACCCAGGGGTATTCTTCTGTCGCTCGTTTCTCGCTTCCACAACATATACTCCTGGGAACGTAGTCTGTTGGAGCTTGTTCCGGAAGTCAAAATTCAGCTCTTTCCTGATTGGTCGACCTTATTAGGTCGACCAATGAAAATCAAGATAACCATTCAAAGAAAGTCGTTAAATAAGTTTGAATTTTGACTTCCGGAACAAGCTCCAACAGACTACGTTCCCAGGGGTATATGTTGTGGAAGCGAGAAACGAGCGACAGAAGAATACCCCTGGGTTCCCGAGGATGATGACGATCATGATATTTATGATAATGACGATTATGATTATGACTCACGTGGTGATTCCACGTCAAGTTCTTACTGATTGGTTACTATAATAACGGTTAAAGGTCTTATATACAGCAGTGGCGGATCCAGGGGAATGTCCAACGATTCCCTAGAACCCCTCTTGTAACGACAATTTTCAATTCTCTGCTCTTGGGCTACCTGTGGCTACTCTCGTCTTCTATGTGCGGAACCGCCACTGTAAAGGTCTCTGTTTAATGTTAGTTTGTTTGATTACAGTAACGCTTCATGCACGACCAACTGTCTCGCACCACTGGCTAAAGTCCTCAATGAAAACTTTGGTATCATTGAAGGCCTGGTCTCGTCCATTCATGCATATACGGGACCTCAGAGAACATTGGATGGTGTCAGCGAAAGGGTGGGTTTGATTGCTATCATAGATCCACTATCTATTGTGTTCTATCTTAGTTACTATTGCTACGTCCGACAAGCCAAGTACGTTTTTCTCAATATACAGCACGAATATACATAGATTGCTGAAAACTTTGTTAGTCTGTTTTGGAATTTATGTATTCTAAGAGTATACGTTAGGAAAAAAACAGTAGTTCGAGAACGATCATCATCATCATCATCATCATCATCATCCTTAGGACTTATAGCTCCTTAGAGTGCGTCTACTATTTCCATTAGGCGCTGCAAGTTTAATTTGTTCTGTCCATCATCTTTCTCTTCAAGTGCTGGGCATCCATACCCAGTTCCTGAAAATAAATGCTTCTATTTCCTTATTTCTATGAACGAACACTTGTTATCTTTTTTAGAAATCTATCCGTGAAGGTCGAGGAGCCCATCAAAATATAATCCCAACTACGACCAATGCTGCTAAAGCAATTGGTAAAATACTACCAGAGTTGAATGGCAAGCTGTCAGGACTGGCGTACCGTGTTCCTGTACCCGATATATCGCTACTGGACTTCACTGTCAGATTCGAGAAATCGGTAAGTAAAGTTAATTGGTTATAAATCTATGTCCAAGTAGAATACAATACATGTATTGTAGTGTAGTGTATTGTTCTATATTGTGTGTATTGTATTGTCTTCTATTGTCGTTCAATTGTTACTTGAACATGGATTTACAACCAGTTAATTAAACGATCCAATAAGGGAAGAGAGAAGAGGGGAGGGAAGGGAGAAGAAGTGAGGGGTGGGGCTGGGCAAGGACAAGGAGAAATAATTTGATAAGGAGTAATATTATGAGAACTCTTTGATAGTAATAATACATAATCTCGCCAAATATATGTAAAAAAGGCCTTTATCTTAAAGAAGGAGATACAAGAGATAAATGAATAAATAAATATGCGTCTAAGTGACCTTACATGTAGTCCTGGCTCACAACTATGGCTCACCAAAAAAAAAACCATGTGAGAATCGAAGTGGTACATGTTGTGTGCTAAAATATTTAATGTAGGGGTAGTGAGTGTGTTGAGTACTTAAACATCAGCCACTGGCTAACGACTACCTGTATTTCGTTTTAAAACCGACAATGATTTATAGTTTATTCTTATTTAGTAGAGCGAGAACACTTTATCCATGAAATAAAATAAAATTGCTACTGTGTAATAGTTCTTATTTAGTGACTATTAGTCACTATCAAAGACAAGTAAAGTTGTAATGAGGTATTGTTTCCTTTTGTATTTGATGTTTCTGGTTGAGTGATACTGACTAAATAATCACTAAATAGAAACTATTAGTTAGTAACAGTTTTGTTTTTATTACATGGTTTTAGTGTTTTTGATCTATAGTTAAGGGGTTAGTCAGCCTGACCGGCAAATAAAATGATTTTGTATTTGCATTTTGTATGAAAAAGTATTTGCAACAGTATTCATTGCAATGGCAGAGTGTAGATTTGATTGTTTTGGCCATTGTTCCATGGTTGTTTTAAAACGTGTGTTTTATTCGTACCCAGACCTCCATGGAGGAAATCCGGAAAACAATCAAGAAAGCCTCCGAGAATGAGTACAAGGGTTACCTTGGTTACACGGAAGATCCTGTTGTTTCCAGTGATTTCATTGGAAGTAAGATCACCAGCACTTTTGATGGAACGGCAGGCGTGGAACTCAATGATAACTTTTTCAAACTTCTTTCTTGGTAAGAACGTATTGCAGCTCTAATTCACTGCAAGAAATAGAAAACGCGCGCGCGTGCTGTGTACAGTTATAAAGCACGCAGGGATTGACAGAACACGAGAGAAGTGTTAAGAGAAGCGCGTCACGAATCCCCAAGTGCTTTATAACTGCATACAGCACAGAAAGCAAGTTTTCTATTTCTTTTATAAAATAAAAATTCTACAACATGCAACGTGCAAACGCTCCTCAACCAATCTAAATACGTGATTTCATAGAGGATATTACATGGGCGCGCAGAGAGATCTATTCAACACGAGAAGATAAAATTTGTATCTCTAAGCGACCATGTAATGTTCTGTTTATTATATAGATATCGATGAAATGTCAAGAGAAATAAAACTTCATTGACTCGTTATTAAAATCCTTTAAGCAAAACAAATTGCATCTGAAAACATAGACACTAGAGAAATCCTGGTATTTCATCGATATCTATATAATAAAAATAATTATTTTATAATTCACTGTAGCTCTGTCAGCTAGCTGGCAATTGTATCTCAGATGACACTCGTTCAGTCAGTGAGATGGACAGAATGCCAGTTAGTCAGTCAGTCAGTCATCAATGCAGTCTATCATGTAGTCAGTCAGTTAGTCAATTAGTCAGTGCGTCATGAAGTCAGTCGGTCATTCAGTCATTCAGTGAATAGACACCCAATTCAAATCTTTTAGGAATAAGATTCTTTGTCTTTCAATGTCACGTGGGAAATATTTGGAACAACAGTTTTTATTCCCAGTGGTTTTGAATTGGGTGGAAACGTACATGGCAACGCGTTAGCCTATTTGGTCTATTGTTTTGTAATTCAAATACTTATCGAGTGTTTTTTGGTTCTGTTTGTAGGTATGATAACGAGTATGGATACAGTAACCGTGTCGTGGAGCTAATGGCGTACATCTACTCACGTGACAAAGAACAATAATGAAGACCATAATCGTATGATTATCCTATCCAATCATATGCATGCATTTACTGCTGGTTGGAAAATGTTGTTATGAAATATAAGCAACACTAAAAAGGGTCAGGATCTCATTGGGGATAACTTTGTCGGTGAAAAATTAATTCACCTTTTCTACTGTTGACGGTGAAAAATTAGGCCGTTTTAAGCTTGACAGTTAATTCCATTGAGCCCCTCTATAGTGGGACTTATCTGCGTTACTCGATGTTTCGCCAATGCAATTCTCATCAGAGATTTTATGTCTTACTATATATTTCCAAGACAAATAGTGTGAATACTATGAATCAACTATCAAGGAAATATTAATCAAAGACAACAGTTTTTAAACAGCAGTAACTTCCAGTTCTTTTAATAAGTACTGAAGCCTATGTACCTTAATATGAACTATGTGAGTACCTTCTAAAAGATGGTTTGAAAAGGGGTGTGTTATGTAGCCCTACGAGGAAGACACACTAGTCACGGAAGTTGTACTGTCTGTCACACATTACAGCAAGCTTGTCGCGTTGCTTGCTTGTGTGGAACAGCACAGGTCATACTACAGTTGCTATGCATTTGCAAAACGCTTGTAAGCTGCCATTGATCTGCTATAGGGGTGCAAAAATGAACCCCTTTTTGACCACGCCCATGCGCTTAAAGGGGTGCTTGCAAATGATGTTATTTAAGTAACAGGTTATGTAAATACAAATATTACAAACATTGCTATAAACTGCATAAATGGTAGGGCATTATTCTAAAGCATTTCTTAATATATATAAAGTTAAATAGGTTGACGGTCCTCTATAGAGCCGTTTACGTATCCGTTTACGTATCCGTCTGCGTACGGTAACGTAACGTTGCTTACGTTTTTACGCTATGATTTTTGACTGGTTAGTTTTTATAAGTTTATGTGTAAAATTACGTAAATTTATTTACGTATCTAATACCGCGTTACGCGGTTTCTTTTAAGTAGCTAGCTTATTTATACTTAGACATGTATGATATCTGTTTACTGAGAATATTGAAGGTGTTCCTTTATTATTTTCTTTGTTTTGATACTAAACTTTAAAACGTACTTTAAAACGCGTTTTATGATGATATTTGCATCTAAATATAGTGGTACCATTAAGCGGTGCACCCTCTATTAAACGGCAACAATAAAAAACCCAAATCTATTCCTATACCTATTCTATACCTCTATTCAGTGGCCATCCAATCCCAAGGGTGACCGCTTAACAGAGGTACCCGGCACAGTATACAAAATCGGCTAACGCGTTGCTATGTATGTTTCCACCCAATTCAAATATATTGGGAAAAAGATTCTTTGTCTTATGTATTTCAATATCACGTGGAAAATGTTTGGAACAAAAGTTTTTATTCCCAGAGGTTTTGAATTGGGTGGAAACATACATAGCAACGCGTTAGCCGATTTAGTCTAATAACAACAACTAAAGACCGCAAGTTAAACAATAAAACGAAGCTAACAATGAATACAACAGGTTTCCAGTCACGTAAAAGGAGCCGTGGTTGTGACCTCAAGGGGTGCAAGGCGTGGCAATAGGCCAGGGTAGAAATTCAGACCCCATCTTCAAAAAGCGTTAAACATATATAGGTGTGAAAATATAGAACTGTGTTATGCTTTGCAATACTGAGTGATACTTATTGATCGATATTACAAACATTTAAAATTTGTTTGAGTAATGCCTGAGTAAAAATGGGCGATCTATATACTACACCTGTTTCTATAATCGTTGTCGCAATCAAAGCTGCAGTCCACACTGTGAAGCTTGCATAGGATGTCGGTAATATCAACATAATTTGAGATCTATTAGACGTATTTTCATTCTTTCATCATCTACCACTGCAACATCTTGTTATGGTTATATAACTCAAACAGGTACAAACAAAATATACTATGAATAAATCGATAACAAGCTTAAGAGAAAAAATACCAACATCCTTTGCACGCTTCAAAATGTGGACTGTGGCTTTGATTGCGACAACGATTATTGAAATAGATGTATATATATATATATTCATTAGAGATCTATAGTTGAAGTAAGGTTCACAAATGAATCACCGTATATTATTTTATATTTCATTGGTACTTACTGACGTTTTAGACGTCTTTATTATGTCAATATGAGCCAGAGGCATATAAACAGACCCGTATTGACACACTATAAGATATTATAATAATATAATAACTTTTTTAACGTCTCAATCTTCTAGCTGGACACGTATCATATGCCCTAGTAATCGGGGAGACTCACTCCCACCCTCTACGTTGTTTAAATAATAAAGAGTAATCGGACTCTATTGTTAGGGTAGAGGGATATATTTTGTGTGTTTGTAAATGAATTGTGATATGAGCTCATAATTATGTGGTCTAATACACGAATAGATCGATATAGTGTAATGGTAAACCCAGTTTAACATAACTCATCAGGGGTTTTGAAAGATGTTAAACTGTTGTCATTATAGTAGATGACAAACGTGTTTCATACTCCAAGGCCTTAGAGCTTAACTCACTCACACTAACTAACTCTACGTTTGATATTTTGCACACAACTCGTCTCATTTATTTAACTCTCGATCGATATTTTAGATATGATCAAAAGGTTTGACTTACTTATGTTTCTTACATCAGCTTTGTCGATAGAGTGGTAGCTTAGTTACTAATAGTTTGATTTGTTGGAGTTTACTAGAGTTTGGGCTTCCCGTGGATCGTTACATGAGACAGCGCGCCATTTTGCTATTGTCGCGTCCAATGTAACAATCCCAAACAAGGAAGATAAAAAATAGTACGAGCTGCGGCCGCAAAACATTCATGGATTGTTTGGCAAGACTGATTTTTCGTTTTGTCCAAGCAAATAATACATTTATGATGTGCGGTCGCAAATCGTACCCATTTCCCCACTCGTTTTTCCATTGGCGAATTGCAGTAATTTCTCGTTGGGAGAGTCAAATTTTAATAATCTCCAAAACCTTTTCGTTGTCAGATTGATACCCCTAATTAAATTCTCCTCCCTCTTCATGTCAAAAGAAAGTTCTAGAAACAAATTCCTTGCTGAGTCGTCGGGTGCTTTCATCTGACTGATTTGTGTTTAAATATGTTTAACAATTCTCAGTTCTCAATTAGTTCCACAAATATTAATGAAAATCTTACATGTAATTAAGCTATTTCAGAACTGCAATGAAATAAGAGAAACGATTAAGACAACTTTTCGGTTTTCATCTTGACATTAAAAAAAATCATAAAAATTAAAACTCATGTTTTCACGAAACTTTGGTAAATTATAATATACATAAATGCTTCTTGTAGGAAATCAAGTTCGAGAAACTAATCTTACAATTAAGATAACATTTCGTTTTTCTTCTTGAGATAAAAAAATCATAAATAACTGTCAAGAAACTCTGCCAGATTTTACAAACTTTAAGATAACTGACTACTTTGCTTAATTATAATATACATATATTTTAGAAATTTTGTAGATGCTTTTTGAGAACAGCAATCTGAATAATTAGAGAAAATATGTTTACAATTAAGATAACATTTAGTTTTGCATCTTAATTTTTTTAAATAACTTTTTTCGTAAGAACTGTTTTCACGAAACTTAAATTATAATATACATATTTGTTCTTTTTTAGGCTTTTGTAGATATCAAGACTCCATTTAAAATAGCGTTTGGCAAAGTTGGACTTATAATTACTACACATTATAAAATAACTATTTGAAATCACGTATTTTGATTTATTTCAACTCATTTTGTATTTTTATTTTATTTTTATTTTTATTTTATTTTTATTTTTATTCATTTTTTCAATTTTTTATTTTTTTTTCAAAATATCAAATTTACTCCGAAGAAGGGCTAAAGCTCGAAACGTCAGTAAAGTTATAGGTTAACATTTTTTTACGGTGCTCCAAATTTCATTATATTACCTATCGTTTATATCAAACACCGACGCAGCCTATACTAGTTTACTCGCAAGTTTCTATTTCTATTTTTTACGGTGTTGCAAATTTCATTATGTTACCTATCGTTTATATCAAACACCGACGCAGCCTATACTTGTTTACTCGCTAGTTTCCATTTATATCAGACTGAAGGAAACGACGGATATTTTTTATGTTAAACATCGGTGGTCCTGTATTTGTTAACTGCTAACTGAGAAACGGCCGGATAAAAAAATTAACTGTTAACTGAGAATTCCGTGTCTTTTTTAGGATAACTGTTAGCTGATATTTCTTTGTTTTTAATTAATAAATTTATTTCTTTGTTTTTAAAAGAACCGAAAAATTTAACTGTTGAAAAATTTAGCTGTTAACTGATATTGGGATTCCCCCATTCAGACCCTGTTTAAACGTCGGTGGTACCGCCAGAAAGAAATAAAACTGCCAGAGTTTTTAAGGTTAATATACTCTGCATGATTTGAACGTTTTGGACGTTATTTATTTTAGGAAACGTCCGAGAAGTAAATAATCTTTAATAGCCTAGCCTGCTGTACAGACTCTTTTTTTTTTTTGCGCTCAAAATATTCGCCAAAAAAGGAGAATATTTTGAGCGCAAAAAAGAGTCTGCACAGCAGGCTATCAATAGCCATTCTTACAGTAAAAAGTTTATAAACCTTTCCCGAATACTCTTGGATGATCACAAGAATATTTCAAGTCGAAGCTGGCCAACCTCGACTTGAAAACAATGTTTTGTGATCATCCAAGCAAAATCAGTCGGAAATGTTTATTGTTAGTAATAAACTGTGGTTATACGATGCAAACGATGAAGGATAATATAACAAAAACAATATCATTCTTAACCATGCAAAGTTCATAGCATGGAAAAGTTTGATTATGTCCTATTTTGGAAAAGGGCGGCGGCGACATGCGGTGATCAGATATTTTATATTCTAGTTTATTCAGCAAACTTCACATGTTCATCAAGGCAGGCAACAAGATGGTTTGGACTCGATTTCTGAGATATTTCTATACTTTAGAATGTGCTGCATTGATTTTACTCTCACCTGGACAAATAGGTATTTTGTTTATAGTTTTACATACACTATAGTTCATCAAAGCAAGTCGCACTTACTCTAATTTTTTTTTGCATGGGTTATGGTCAAGTAAACATCGTCCATAAAAAAATGTCGGGTTTTTTTGTCATTTTTGAGCCTGGTCAATTAAAATTCGTCCATAAGAAATTGTCGTTTTCGGCCATTTTTGAGTATTTTGCATGGCTGAAATCCATCAAAAAAGTGTTCGTTAACTTTTTTAGCATATTGTATTTTGTCCACAAATCATATTTTAAGCACTGTTTAATCTGCAGATTCAGAATCATTCATATGCTAGCTTTTGCTCAGGCCCTTACAAGGGTTAACAGGGTTAAACAAGGGATATTTTGTTATTTTGAGCAAAAACAGTTTAAGGTTTTAATATAGTCTGTTTTGTTTTCAGCTGCAGTTTGTAATGACGTCATCCGCAAAGATTTCCCTATTACCATTGCGGGTTCTAAAATCTCTGGCCCAGTCCTCCACTCCATTGTGACGCCTTATGAGACGTCATGTCAGTTAAAATGTCACGAGGTTGATGATTGCTGGATGTATAGTTACCATGATGCAACGGGGCAGTGTTTGTTGATAGATCGTAATAGTGATGGGTTAACTGTTGTTCCTGTAGCTGGCTGGTTGTCAACAGCAATAGAGGTGATTCTTTTTTTTGAATTTGACTTTCTGTGGCAGAATTGGAAGAGGATCGATTGAAGAGGATCGACTGACTGACTGACTGACTGACTGACTGACTGACTGACTGACTGACCGACCGACCGACCGACCGACCGACCGACCGACCGACCGACCGACCGACCGACCGACCGACCGACCGACTGACTGACTGACTGACTGACTGAATGTCTGACTGTCTGACTGACTGACTGACTGACTGACTGACTGACTGACTGACTGACTGACTGACTGACTGATTGATTGATTGATTCATTGATTGATTCATTGATTGATTGATACATTGATTTATATTTTCAGTGCTCTGTGTCTCCATGTGTTCATGGTCAATGCTACAAGCTTGGTTCCAAGGCCAGTCCAAAGTGCTTGTGTAATACTTCATATGTTGGCACCAACTGTCATGTGAACAGTATGTCAACTAAATTTTGGTTTACTTTATTGTTATTTAGTTTATTGTTTATTGTTATTCAATTTACATTTCGGTAGCTTGTCAAGATATTTAGCTGTCTCATAATTATGTATCAAGTGTCACACACATCATCAACAAGTAGACTTATTATTAGTAATATTTTTGAGAATATTAACTCCCTAATTCTTGTCATTGATCTCCGGTAAAACCATACAACCATTTCATTCAGTTTGTATGTCCTGGTTTTTTTTAAATAGAATACACTATCTTCGGTGTTGGACATCAATACAGAAAGATCCCCGACTCTGCTATGACTGCTTCAAGTCACTATGTCCACTCTGGCGGATCCTTTCCGTTGTACCCTTGGTTCGGCAGGCTGAACAAACCAGGGTATTGCTGGTGTCCAGCGACTACGACTACACCATGGTTGCAAGTGGCCTTCACGGGAAAGATGGCGGTCACCATTGTTTGCACACAGGGAAGAGAAAATGGAGATCAGTGGACGACTTCGTATAAACTGATGTACAAGGACGATAAGAATGTCTTGGTTAGCTACCAAAACAACAAGGTAAAGGGCTGTGCTGTGCTGTGCTGTGCTGTGCTGTGCTGTGCCTTGTTGTGTACATGTTGTTGTGTTGTTTTGTGTTGTGTTGTGTTGTGTTGTGTTGTGTTGTGTTGTGTTGTGTTGTGTTGTGTTGTGTTGTGTTGTGTTGTGTTGTGTTGTGTTGTGTTGTGTTGTGTTGTGTTGTGTTGTGTTGTGTTGTGTTGTGTTGTGTTGTGTTGTGTTGTGTGCTGTGTTGTGTGCTGTGTTGTGTTGTGTTGTGTTGTGCTGTGTAGCGGTGTAGCTGAGCTGAGCTGTTATGTGTTGTGCTGTCCATCTTTTTTGTCATCATTGTTATAATTTACTTTCAGGTTTTTCAAGCCAACACTGACAGGAACACCCCTGTAAAACATTATGTCGAACCGCCATTAGTGGGTACATCCTTGCGTTTTGTAGTCCTTTCATTTACTAACTGGCCAGCGTTGAGGGTTGAAATCTACGGCTATGATATGTCTTCTCTCTAAGAACACCTTATGACAGATGACAGTTGAAAAATGACAGATGACAGTTGAAAAATGACAGATGACAGTTGAAAAATGACAAATGACAGATGACAGTTGAAAAATAACAGATGACAGATGACAGTTGAAAAATGACAGATGACAGATGACCAAACCAGACATGACTGATGACAGACCAGACCGGCATATCAGAGATGACAGATGACAGAGAACCGGGAAAAGGTCTGTTTATATTGATTGCACACGTATACATAACAAGTGATACAGCTATTTCAAAAAGGTTGTCTAAGGCAGGTTGCATACCAAGTCCGCAATGCACTATGGATGATATGAATGCAAGAAGTGAAAGATCACAACAATGTGAACATTTTCCAAACTTTGTTCATACGAAAATGATATATTTCAAGCTGAAATGAACAACATGCAGTATGCAACCACAACTAACCATCAGTTAGACTAGTTACTATTACTATTACAACTAACCATCAGTTAGACTAGTTACTATTACTATTACAACTAACCATCAGTTAGACTAGTTACTATTACTATTACAACTAACCATCAGTTAGACTAGTTACTATTACTACTACAACTAACCGTCAGTTAGACTAGTTACTATTACTACTACAACTAACCATCAGTTAGACTAGTTACTATTACTATTACAACTAACCATCAGTTAGACTAGTTACTATTACTATTACAACTAACCATCAGTTAGACTAGTTACTATTACTATTACAACTAACCATCAGTTAGACTAGTTACTATTACTATTACAACTAACCATCAGTTAGACTAGTTACTATTACTATTACAACTAACCATCAGTTAGACTAGTTACTATTACTATTACAACTAACCATCAGTTAGACTAGTTACTATTACTATTACAACTAACCATCAGTTAGACTAGTTACTATTACTATTACAACTAACCATCAGTTAGACTAGTTACTATTACTATTACAACTAACCATCAGTTAGACTAGTTACTATTACTATTACAACTAACCATCAGTTAGACTAGTTACTATTACTATTACAACTAACCATCAGTTAGACTAGTTACTATTACTATTACAACTAACCATCAGTTAGACTAGTTACTATTACTACCACAACTAACCATCAGTTAGACTAGTTACTATTACTATTACAACTAACCATCAGTTAGACTAGTTACTATTACTATTACAACTAACCATCAGTTAGACTAGTTACTATTACTACCACAACTAACCATCAGTTAGACTAGTTACTATTACTATTACAACTAACCATCAGTTAGACTAGTTACTATTACTATTACAACTAACCATCAGTTAGACTAGTTACTATTACTACCACAACTAACCATCAGTTAGACTAGTTACTATTACTATTACAACTAACCATCAGTTAGACTAGTTACTATTACTATTACAACTAACCATCAGTTAGACTAGTTACTATTACTACTACAACTAACCATCAGTTAGACTAGTTACTATTACTACCACAACTAACCATCAGTTAGACTAGTTACTATTACTATTACAACTAACCATCAGTTAGACTAGTTACTATTACTATTACAACTAACCGTCAGTTAGACTAGTTACTATTACTACTACAACTAACCATCAGTTAGACTAGTTACTATTACTATTACAACTAACCATCAGTTAGACTAGTTACTATTACTATTACAACTAACCGTCAGTTAGACTAGTTACTATTACTATTACAACTAACCATCAGTTAGACTAGTTACTATTACTATTACAACTAACCATCAGTTAGACTAGTTACTATTACTATTACAACTAACCATCAGTTAGACTAGTTACTATTACTATTACAACTAACCATCAGTTAGACTAGTTACTATTACTATGTTGTAAAGCTTCCATAAATATTTCTATATATAATCATATTATTGCGGTTTTCGACTTTATGCGAACTCTGACATTCCAACGTTAACGGTTAGTTAAGAAATTTTTGGCTCATGCACCTGCCGTCAATCAAAGACATGAAGACATGTCAGAGTTCGCAGAAAGACGAAAACCCCATGCAAAAACTATAATCATGTATTTGTAGAAGGAAATTCATCTCTCTGGTGCTTCTTAGCCAACAACCAAATAGTGAAACACTTGCCCAAGGAATTTCACTGAGAAGTGAAGCATAAGTTAGTTGAAGTCCCTGTATAGTTGAGCAATCACTGATTGAAAATTCACTATAAACGATCCCGTCGTCTTATTGGTGTATCTTGCAAGCTAAAGCAGTTCAAAGGTGCAAATAAGTTTATTTCCACAAATATTATTTTTTTTACTGAACGTTTCACGTCGATTATAGCCCATCACAAATCGCTATCTTTTCAGTTTCTAGTAAGAGCACGAGCTTATAGGCGAGTGGAGAGGAATATAAGTGATAAGCCTGGTTTTCACTAGCGACGCAACGCAAGCGCAAACGCAAGCGCAAGCACAAGCATGTGAAAACGAGACGTGAATAAGCGCAAGCGCAAACAAGTGCCACGCGCAAGCACAAGCGCAAACGCAAGAAAAAAGGAAAAGTTTTGATATCTTGCGCTTGCTCTTGCGTTATCAATGCGTCAAACGTCTTGCGCTTGCGCTTGTGTTTGCGCTTGTGCTTGCGTCGCTAGTTAAAACTAGGCTATAGGCATGAATTATGATATCGTTGTCAGATTGATGTCCCTTATATATTAAAAAGAATCAAAAGAAAGTTCTAGAACACTATTCCTAGCCGAGTCGGGTGCTTTCATTGTACTGATTCGTGTTTAAAGATGTTTAACAATTATCAGTTCTCAATTAGTTCCACAAATATTAATGAAAATTCTAATTAAGCTACTTCAGAACTGCAATTAAGTAAGAGAAACAATTAAGAGAACATTTCGGTTTTCATCTTAAGATTAAAAACTCTTCCATGAAACTTTGGTAAATTATAATATATATATATTGTTTTTTTTTTGTAGGATTTTGTAGATGCTTTTTGAGAACTGCAATTAACAGATTAAGTTCGAGAAACTAATTTTACAATTACAGTGCGAATTGAAAAACCGTGGGCACCCAAAAATATTTTAGAAATCGTTTATTGTTCGTTGAACAACTCACAAACAACTCTAACTACAAAAGGTTTATCATACTACACATCAGTCAAACTTCTTGCGGTATTATAGTTGTTTCTGAGTTGTTCAACGAACAATAAACGGTTTCTAAAATATTTCTAGGTGCCCACGGTTTTTTTATTCGTTTTTTCGGCTTGAGATAAAAAAAAAAGAAAAAAAATTATAAGAAACTGTTTTCACGAAACTATGCCAACTTTTACTAAATTTATGATGACTGAAAAATTTGGAAAAATAATATAGAGATATGTTTTTTGTAGGATTTTGTAGATGCTACTTGAGAACTGTAATTAAGTACCCAGTAGATAGACTAATTTTGTTTTCATCTTTAGATAATTAAACAAAATCATAAAAAACTGTTCTCACGAAACTTTGGTAAATTTTAATATACATATATGTTTTTTTTCCGTGGGATTTCGTAGCTGTATATAATATATTCCATTATTATCCAACTAGTCATAGACGAGTAAAAATATCGCAGGAGTAGGACTGGATCGAGGAAAAAGGTTCCAAGTCGAGGTTGGCCTTGATTATTTTATTTATCACGGTCAGCCTCGACTTGAAAACATTGTTTTGTGATCATCCAAGCAAATACGGAAAATATATATTGTTATAAAGTATCTTAACTGTGTTTATACGATACAAACATTGCGGGATAATATAAAAAAGCAATATTTTTAATTCTGAAACTCAATTAAAACTTGAACTGAAATGAAGTCAGCGACGGCTTCGAAACGCCGTACTATGGTTGCGTTAGGATCTTTTTAAACGGGCCGATCATGTTGGACCAACATTGTTGCGATACGGTTTGTTGAACATGAGAACAAAAGAAATGTTAAGGCCCGAGTAAACGCACGCAACATTGTTGGCCAACATTGTTGCGATACGGTTTGTTGAACACGAGAACAAAAGAAATGTTGGATGAGTTTCATCAAACATCATCCAACAGGGTGTTTAAACGGGCCCAACATGTTGGAGCAACCATGTTGGTCCAACAATGTTGCGTGCGTTTGCACAGGCCTTTAGATGATGTTTCAATGTTGGACCCATTTAAACAGGCTTTTAATCTTTATTTTGAATAGTATAACAAAATCATTTTTAATTTTAAATATTATTCTTAATTATGCAAATTTGCTTGCATGGAATAATTTGCTCTGTTTTTTTTTTTCTTGAAAAGGGCGGCGGCGACATGCGGTGATCAGATATTTTATATTCTAGTTTATTCAGCAAACTTCACATGTTCATCAAGGCAGGCGACAAGATGTTTTGGACTCGATTTGTGAGATATTTCTATACTTTGGGATGTGCTGCATTGATTTTACTCTCTCCTGGACAAATAGGTATTTTATTTATAGTTTTACACACGCTATAGTTCATCAAAAGAAGTGTTATTAACTTCCTATTTTTTTTTTGCACGGGTTATGGTCAACTAAAAATCGTCCATTAAAATTTGTTTTTTTTGTGTGCTATTTTTGAGCATTCTGCATGGCTGAAATCTATCAGAAATTTGTAAATGTTCAGCCACTTTTCACCATTTTGTATTTTTTGTCACGAACTGAAACAAATTTGAACAGAGATAATCCATAGATAATCTTATATTAAGCCCAGTTTTATCTGCTGTATACGTTCATAACAATTTTTTTCCGCTGATTTCGCAGCATTTTGCGTGATAGAGCGAAAACATGATGACCTCGAAATGAAATAAAATTGTTGCTTAGTAATAGTTCTTATTTAGTGACTAGAGTGATTTTCACGACTGTGAAAGAATTGGCAAACTAATAGTTGTTACTACACTCTGAATCTATAGTTTTCTTTTGTTCTTTACCAACAAGTACGAACTAAATACTAGTCGTTGTTCTTGCACTGTCAAATATCAGTCGGCCTGACTATCAAAGACAAGTAAAGTTGTAACGAGGTATTGTTTTCTTTCGTATTTGAAGTTTCTGGTCGAGTGATAAATAGTGCCTAAATAATGAGAACTATTCGTTTTTATTAGAGTGGTTTTCATTAACCCGTGAAACACACTTTAGCGTATTACACACTATTACACTTTGGTTGTTTTGTATTTTATTGTCTTACACAACTATTACGATCTATTACACTTTAGCTATTACACTTTGTTTCACGGGTTAGTGAAAACCACTCTAACCCGTGAAACACTCTTTAGTGTATCACTCTTTAATGCACCTTAATTTGATTGGTTTTTTTTTTTTTTTGCTGTAATTACTATCTTTAGCTAATACAATTTGTTTCACGGATTAATCAGGACAACTTTAATAAATATAAATAAGAGCTAGGAATACAACAAGGCATTGTAAACTTCTTCTTCTCTATAATAAATATGTTGGGTTTATTTTCATGTTTTAGTGTTTCGCTCTAGTCAGTCATGGATCTTCTCATTTGGTAAATCTTTCATCTTATAAAACAGTTAATTTACTGTACCTTTTCTTAATAAAAACGTTAGAGTGATTCCGGCATATTCTATTCTTTTCTCAGTCCCTTCCGAGGTTCAAACAAGATATTTTTTACTACCTGTTATTTTGTCAAAAAACAGTTTTAGGGATTTTGTTTTCAGCTGCAGTTGGTAATGACGTCACACGCCGCAAAGTTTTTTTTACTATTATTTAGCTATCACGCTTTAGCTAATACACTTTGTTTCACGGGTTAATGAGAACAACTATATAATTATAAATATGTTGGGTTTATTTAGTGTTCGCTCTAGTCCGTCAAAAGTTCTGTCATGGATCTATTCATTTGGTAAAACCTTTCATCTAATAAAACCAGTTAATTTACGGTATCTTTTCTTAATAAAAACTTTAGAGTGATTCCGGCATATTCTAGTCTTTTCTCAGTCCCTTACAAGGCTCAAACAATATATTTTTACTATGTTATTTTGATCAAAAACAGTTTTAGGATTTATTTAATTTGGTCTGTTTTGTTTTCAGCTGCAGTTTGTAATGGCGTCATCCGCAAAGATTTCCCTTTAACCCTTGCGGGTTCTAAAATCTCTGGCCCAGTCCTCCACTCCATTGTGACGCCTTATGAGACGTCATGTCAGTTAAAATGTCACGAGGTTGATGATTGCTGGATGTATAGCTACCATGATGCAACGGGGCAGTGTTTGCTGATAGATCATAATAGTGAGGGGTTAGCTGCTGTTCCTGTAGCTGGCTGGTTGTCAACAGCACTGAAGGTGATTCTTTGTTTTTAAAAAGTTGATGTATATCTAACTGATTGATTATTGATAATTCGATGGATAGTGAGTTATTGGTTGATAAAATGATTGCTTGCTTGCTTGCTTGCTTGCTTGCTTGCTTGCTTGCTTGCTTGCTTGCTTGCTTGCTTGCTTGCTTGCTTGCTTGCTTGCTTGCTTGCTTGCTTGCTTGCTTGCTTGCTTGCTTGCTTGCTTGCTTGCTTGCTTGCTGTCTGATTGACTGATTGATTGATTGACTGCTTGATTGATTGATTGATTTACTGATTTACTGATTTACTGATTTACTGATTGATTGATTGATATTTTCAGTGCTCTGTGTCTCCATGTGTTCAAGGTCGATGCTACCAGCTTGGTTCCAAGGCTAGTCCAAAGTGCTTGTGTAATCCATTATATGTTGGCACCAACTGTCACCTTTACAGTATGTTAACAAATGTCTTTTTTTATTGTTACTCAATAAACATATCATTTCGATGATTTAGAGAATTGTTATCTCTTAACTATGTATCAGACATTATGAAAGAGTATACTAGACTCTGAATAGATCGTTTCCTTGAGAGGTCTTCTTATACGATGAACCTGTAAAAACGTTTTTGCAATTAGGTGCACGTGTTTTATGTTTATAGTTAATTCAGGTCCTTCTGCGTGTACTGGAAACCTATTGTATTCTTTGTTAGATTCGTTCTTTGTTTAAATTGTAGTCTTTTGTTATTTCTATTGAATTACGTAGACTGTGTCCACTACACCGAGAAGGAGCCGTTAATTCATCCATTCATCCATTCATCCATTCATCCATTCATCCATTCATCCATTCATCCATTCATCCATTCATCCATTCATCCATTCATCCATTCATCCATTCATCCATTCATCCATTCATCCATTCATCCATTCATCCATAAATCCATTCATCTTTACTTATGCATTTAGTAACCTCTTATTAACGAACGTGATAGATGAATAAACTATGCTTTGTCAAGTTGTCATGTAAACGAAACGTAAAGATGATTCGCATACTACAATCATGTGCAAAATTGTTGGGACATTGTCACTTTTTTATGAGCGTTTTCGTTTTCGTTTCAAAAAATATACAAAATCTATCAATTTGGTTTGCAAACCCCTTTCCCCCTAAGCAATGTTGATTGGTCTTTCAAATGACAACCGTTTCACATTCCCACAATTCAACATTGATACGGGGAGAAGGGGGAGACGGAAAAAGGATGTTGAAATATTTATCATGTAAAAAACAGATAATGTCCCAAGGTATTTTGCACATGATTGTATAGATATGTCCTATAGTGATACGATCGTCTTAGTTTCATGTAAACACCCCCTAAAAAGCGTCTGCGTATCAACTATTCGCGAATGCATCAATCCTTCCATTCATTCTTTGTTTCCTGTTCTTTTAGTATATACTATCTTCGGTGTTGGCAATGCATACAGAAAGATCCCCGACTCCGCTATGAAAGCTTCAAGCCACTTCCACTACAAAAGTACCGGTAAACATTTGTATCCTTGGCATGGGAGACTGAACTATCCAGTCGAAAGCTGGTGTCCAGCGGTTAATACTGGAACACAATGGCTAGAAGTGGCTTTCACAGGAATGAGGGCTGTCACCATTGTTTACACACAGGGAAGAGTGACTGAGAATCAGTGGGTGACATCGTTTAAACTGATGTACAAGAACGCTAACAATGTCTTGGCAACCTATCCAAGGGTAGGTAACTAGTTTAACGATGTTACTCTCATAGTATGCTGTGATGTGCTGTGCAGTGCAGTGCTGCGTTGTGCTGTGCTGTTCTGTGCTGTTCTGTGCTGTTCTGTGCTGTGCTGTTCTGTGCTGTGCTGCATGTGCTGTGCTGCATGTGCTGTGCTGTGCTGCATGTGCTGTGCTGTGCTGCATGTGCTGTGCTGTGCTGCATGTGCTGTGCTGTGCTGTGCTGTGCTGTGCTGTGCTGTGCTGTGCTGTGCTGTGCTGTGCTGTGCTGTGCTGTGCTGTGCTGTGCTGTGCTGTGCTGTGCTGTGCTGTGCTGTGCTGTGCTGTGCTGTGCTGTGCTGTGCTGTGCTGTGCTGTGCTGTGCTGTGCTGTGCTGTGCTGTGCTGTGCTGTGCTGTGCTGTGCTGTGTTCTGTCATCTTCATCACTCTCATCATCATTATTATTGTTATATATTTCCAGGTTTTTCAAGCCAACTCTGACCGGAACACTGCTGTAAAAAACTCTGTCGCACCGCCGTTAAAGGGTAAATCCTTGCGTTTTGTAGTCGTCTCGTTTTCCGACTGGCCATGCATGAGAGTTGAAATTTACGGCTATGACATGTCTTCGCTGTAAGCTACTGCATAACAGCAGATATAACACAATACTTAATCAAAATACTGTCTAGTTTTTGTTTCGGGGATGTAAGCGGAAACATGAATCAAGTTTTCAAATCATCAAGGAATCCTGAATCACAGTACTATCATGACAGGTAGCCGGGCCTTTAAATTGCATCAAGGCGAGATGAACGTTGAGCTTGCAATGATAGAAACACATGAATAATTGTCCGGCAAGGTGTTAAAAGGTCTCTATCATTGCAAGCTTAACGTTCGTCTCGCTTTGATGCAAAGGCCCGGCTACCTTTGAAGATGGCGCAGAAACTGTGAAGGGGACAAATATATATTATATATGTGAATGAAACAAAATCAGGGCTTGAAATAGCTGCTTGCCAATGGCCAAATGCAAGGCCAAATTTAAGGTTTGACAGGCAAAAATATTAAGAATTAACTGTCAAATGGCTATCAACAAATATATTACAGTCAAAATTTGCTGGAAATCATCTTTCATGCACTGTTACTTTATCTGGAAGTCAGTGTCAAGCCAAATTGATTTTCTATTTCGAGTCCTGTATAAAGTTACAATAAAATAACTATATTTATAATACAGCACAAATATTACGCACGCTCTAATATTAGAGCAGATTTCGTATGTCTAAAGAAAAAGCTCAAGGCAAGAAAGCGGACAAGGCACGCACATGGCACCGCATTTTTTACAGTCATACGAAATCTGCATGTATTCGGCTTCGCCTCGTGTCACTCTTTTAAGAGTAATCATAATTATAAGCAAGAAAACAAAAGATTTATTATCCCCTGGGGAATTAGAAGAAAAAGACCAAAGTGTTTCCTTTTCTAATTTGTTTTGTTTTGCTTATGATTATGATTATGATTATGATGCAGTGTGAACCAAGCTTGACACTTGTTAATCTCTTACGCTTATTTTCTCTCGTGCATCTATAACCTCATGCATGTCGACGAGAGAAGTCTATATACACCTATTTAAAAATCTTTGTCGCAAACAAAGCCACAGTCCACACTCTAAAGTCTGCAAAGGATGTCGGTATTTCTTCTCTTGTTATCGATTTATTCAAAGCGTAGTTTGCTTGTACGTGTTTGTGTTATATGACCATAGAAAGTTGCTGTTGTGGTAGATATAAATAGAAACATTTTCTTTAAAGTCATTGTAACCGACATCATTTGCAGGCTTTTGAGTGTGGACTGTAGCTCCGGCTGCGACAACGATTTTTGAAACAAGTGTATAATCATATGACTGCGGCTCTCGACCTTCTGCGAACTCTGACATTAATTCCAACGGTTAGTTGGGAAATACGTTTTTGGCTGCCGTCAATCAAAGATATAAAAGGTGCCAATTCATCAGTCAAAAACGTATTTCACAACTAGCCTTGGAATGTCAGAGTTCGCAGAAAGACGAAAACCCCATGCAGAAACTATAATCATGTATTTGTAGAAGATAATTCATCTCTCCGGTGCTTCTGGTGCCAACAACTAAATAGTTGTAAATTAGTGGAGGCTGAGAAGCATTAGTTAGTTGAAGTCCCTGTATAGTTGAGCAATCACTGATTAAAAATTCACTATAAACGAACCCGTCGTCTTATTGGTGTATCTTGCAAGCTAAAGCAGTTCAAAGGTGCAAATAAGTTTATTTCCACAAATATTACTTTTTTTACTGAACGTTTCACGTCGATTATAGCCCATCACAAATCGTTATCTTTTCTGAACGTTTCACCCTGATAATACCTCTTCACATCGATTATAACCCATTTTTGGGCAATTTGCATGGACTATAGTCAATCAAAAATCGCATTTTGGGTCATCTTTGAGCATTTTGCATGGGCTATAGTCCATCAAAAATCGTCATTTTCGGCCATTTTTTAGCATTTTGCATATGAGCTATAACTCACCAAAAATCGTTATTTTGGTCATTTTTTAGCATTTTGCATGGGCTATAACTCACCCAAAATCGTCATTTTAGGTTATTTTTTTTTGGAATTTACATGGGCTATAGTCAATCAAAGATCTCATTTTGGGTCATTTTTGATCATTTTGCATGGGCTAATTCACCAAAAATCGTCATTTTGGGTCATTTTTGAGCATTTTGCATGGGCTATAGTCCATCAAAAATCGTCATTTTGGGTCATTTTTGAGCATTTTGCATGGGCTGTAGTCCATCAAAAATCGTCATTTTGGGTCATTTTTGAGCAATTTGCATGGAGTATAGTCCATCAAAAATCGCCATTTTGGGTCATTTTTGAG